>OZ017740.1:118322534-118610034 GCA_963969285.1 Odontomyia ornata
ATTTCTTTTAGAACAGAGTTCTAAATATGCACTGTTTTTGAACTGCCCAGACCCTCGCATTTCCCTTGGTGAGCTCAAATGTTTTATTGCCATTTTGATCCTATCAGGGTATAATAAATTACCGAGTAAAAGGTCTTACTGGGATAGTGGTGATGACATGCGAAATAAATTGGTTTATAATGCTATGTGACGTGACAGATTCATCCAGATAATGCGTTTTATTCATGCAAATGATAATAATAATCTTGATAAGAAAGACAAAATGACGAAATTGCGACCATTGATGAATATTCTTAAACGAAATTTCCTTGCTCATATTCCAAATGAACAAAATCTTAACTATGATGAGAGCATGATCGAATACTTTGGAAAACATGGCTGCAAACAGTGTATTCGCAACAAACCCATCCGATTTGGGTACAAATGTTGGTCTTTGAATAATAGTAGTGGTTATTTGGCAAATTTTGAAGTGTACGAGTATCAAGGTTCTATCCCAGGTGCGAATATAGAACATGAACAAAATTTTTTGTAAAGCAACAGCACCCATGCTTTCCATGACTAGTGAATTACCAGAAGTTATGAGAAAACAAAAACTACAGTTCTATTTTGACAATCTTTTTACGGGTATTCCACTTCTTATTCATTTGAAAAATATGGGTTACGGAGGAACAGGCACACTTCGACAAAACAGATTGCCAAAAGAATGCCTAATCACTAAGGTGGAATTGATGAAGAAAAGAGAAAGAGGGTCATACGACTTTGCGTCTCAAGGTGATGTTGTTGTAGTCCGATGGATGGATAACTCCGTTGTAACTTTTGCTTCTACAGATCACAAATTAAGTCCAATAGGATTGGCGGATCGATATTCTAAAGCCAACCTACAAAAAGTTAAAGTACCAAGGCCCAACCTAATATAAATTTATAATCAAAACATGGGAGGAACAGACCTCATGGATGCTCAAGTTAATAATTATAGCATTGGAATCCGAGGCAAAAAAATGGTGGCGGCCTATTTTTACGTGGCTTATAGATGTTGCTATCAATAATTCCTGGATACTAATGCGCAACTCAGGGAAAGATATTTCGCAGCTGAATTTTCGTCGTGAGCTGGTCCAAACATATTTGAGGAACTATGGAACCTTTCCTAAAACTGGCGATCGACCATCTACCTCGAATTCCGCATCCAGAGTTTTGGAAGGTATAAGATACGACGAAAAAAAATCACTTTCCGCAATCAATTGAACAAAAAACGTAAATGTGCTGGAATTGACTGCAAGACGATTGGGAGGGTTAAATGTTCAAAATGTGATGTTGGTTTGTGTATCAAATGCTTATAAAATTATCATTCTAAATAATAAGGTTTATATTTTTGACATATTATAATAAATAAATAAAAAACTTGTCAGCATTTCTCTTATTCTTAAGCCGATAATATACAAATTTTAGTACTCATATCGACCTAGCGTTGCCATTTGGCAACAACCCAAAACTCTAAACTGGGTCTTTTAATTTTTTTTTTTCTGTCAGAATGCTGTTACCTAGATGTTATTCAACCTAAATATAAGTGAAATGTAGGTAACATGGGTATCAAATGACAGGTCGCGATGAGAACTTTTCAAAACAGGTCTTAAAATGACAAGTTTTGCTTTGAGGGATGCAGGGCAAGGGAAAATGTACGATGTACACCTTTGACCCGAAAAATCTGAATAAAATCACAGAGGTGAGACTTTTAGAGTACAAGGGCAACAAATACCTAAAAAGTCAAAATTTGATTAACTTTGTTAGCAATAGTACATTTTATAAATTTTACATTTTTGCCTATAAAATCAAAATGGGACCCTTAAATACCCTAAAAGCTACAATTTTAGTATTTTGATAGCAATTGTATGTGTTCTGAAAATTTCACAATAATCGAACCATAAACAGCTAAGTTACAGTCGATTGAATATTTAACAATTACAATAATATTAACACGTGATACTAGGGAGATTTACGTTTACAACGGATCTAGACACTACAATTGTGTAGGAATTTTGATGAAAATTTTAGGAATGGTTTGTTATATTGATGTGTTATCATGACTAATTCAGCGACGGAGTCAAAAAACTTGAAACAAAATGGCGGCGAATTTTAAAAAAAAATAGTAACCAGAATAATTTTCCGAACTCAATTTATGGAATCTGTATATTAGACAAGTTTTGATATGCAGAATATTTTGTTTGATTTACTAATTGTTTTACAAATCCCTTCTGGCAGGAGCACTCTCCTGCTACTCCAACTTGCTTTTTTCTAAAAGTTTTTTGGACACAAATAATAATTTGTAGCTACTTACTCCACAGTCATATATTTTGAGCCCAAGTGTGTAACTTACCTGAAAAGAAAAGAAAAAAATTAGTTTGATGTTGACGCTTAGTTTTATATTCTATTCTAAATTATTTTGCATTCGTTATTAAATATTAAATATTCCGTGTCAAGAATCTCAGCACCCACCATTCCTCTACACTTGAAATGCTTATATTCAAATCATTTTGCAGAGGAGCAAATTAACGCAATTCAAATTCAATTAGAAAAACTTCCGTAATCACGAGCGAAACAATAAAAACCCATATGTTTCATTAAAAATTTATTTATGTAAGCTTTAATCATCTTACGGGGAGCTTAATTATTTTTTCCTTCTTTCGTGACTATCTCCTAGGCCTGTATCTACGCGTACATACTACATATAGTATGTACATCCATACTTACTAGTTTGATTGTTAGCTCAACTCAAGTGTAAAATTGATAGTTGTTAGACTCGCAAACGTGGTGATTTTATTTTTGCTTTGCGTACGAGTACGTTTTGTTATTATTCCGTTTCTGCGATTGTTAATTTAAATGAGGATTACTCCTATCGTAAGATTTCGCTTTGATTACGAAAAAACCTTGCAAGATATCGAAGCAATATTGTACAATGAATTGGAGATACGTTTCTTCTTTCTGAGGTGTATTCATGCATGCATATGAGTACACGTTGTTCGTGTGAAGTCCAATGGGTACGACTACGAGTACAAGCGCGAGTATCTTGATTTTAATTTATTTTGAAACATATGTTTACACCCAATCCCATACTCTATCGATAATTGAAGCGTGGCATTAAATCCAATTGAAAACATATCCGATTTCTTATTTTTTCCTAACGGTAATTTGACATGGGGTGTTTTGATATTATTGAAATGTGATTGCTGGAGGATTAATGAATGATTTGTTGTGATTAAATGGAGCTTTGTTGTTGGTAATTAAAATGTGTAAATTTTAATTGATTCGAAACTTGTGGAAATATTTTGATTTTAATTGTACTGCCACTGGAAGTATTTGCATGATTTATTGATAGGATACATGATAACGAATTTTTGATAAGTCGAGGAATGATAAGTGTAGTTTATCGGGTCTAAATTTGAACTTTACAACTGGAATGCAAATGCGCGATAAGGACAAATAATGCGTTTATTCAATTATTTTGTTTATTTGCTCTGTTTTTATTAGTGATATTGTATTGTCTGGTCTGTGGTTTTTCATTTTGGTATGTCAGAATGAAATTCAAAAAATCAAACTTAAGATTGGAATTGCACTCTCAAGGAATGAGCCGTACAGAACTTCCTACTATATGTGCTTTTATGGCACACCTGAATAAACATTTACTTGCGAAATGTATATATTTTATGAAATTACAGAATATCGGCATTAGCTGAGATTTCTGTAAGAAGTACCTCATTATAGGATCTACTGAAGTACCATAAAGTGTCATGTCTAGTAGCAAATTATGACACATAAAGAAATTACGTCATTCATCAAGACCTAGAAATTTTCAGACTTCATTTGTGCCTGTTAAGCTATTTAGACAAAGGAATTTGGAGTCGGTTAGGTATGAACGATCCAGCAAGAAATTAGGCACAGACTGACGATCAAACAATATTTAACTGAGAACGTGAGGTTGGTAAGTTTTCGACTTCTTAATCTTCCCACTTCTTTGGTTATCGATTTATCGATAGTGCCCTCAGACCGGGGAACCAAACGCGTCCCCAGGGTTGCGGATAGGGGAAGACCTTTCTCGAAAGGTTCGCTGCGAATAACCAATAAGCAGCCGCGGACAATGGTCGGCAGTGAAGGGAGAGTCTCAGGACAAATACCTGAGTGTCAATGATCTTCACTGTGACATGACGAAATATATGGCGTCATCAATTATCCATATATCCTGGCAGTAGGTAAAATGCTATGGGAACGGAAACCCAGACAGAAAACCAAATCATGCAGGTCCACAAGGGGAACCAAATTACGGTGCAGGGGGTCGGATCCCCAGTACCGGCGGCAGAGGGTAGTGAGCGAGCAGGCTCCCGGCCGTCGTCATCCAGCGACTGCAATGTTATAGAAGTGGTGAACTTGGCTTCGGTAACAGATATAACTACAAGCAAACAGGACGCTAGCACGGAGAACCCTTTCAGGCAAAAACCGCTGTTGGCAAGAACACCGATAAAACAAGTCACCGATTGCGGGGGGAGGCAGCAAAACCCAGAAACACTGTCAAAGTCAACATCACAGGTTAAATCATCGGAGACAGACCACAGACGGACTAACGAACGAAAGAAGGCAGAGTGCGTTGTGCAACCTGGCATCATTGCGGCCTTTGGGCGCAGTAGAAGGACTATGCGCACCCCGGAGTGTCCAGTGCAAGACGTACACAATCCGGATCAAGCTGCGACACCAACAGAGGCCAGTGTAAGACTGGGGGAGGGAGAAGTTTTGCCGTTGGCCGACGCCACTTCAAACGCGACCCAAGCGATAGAACCAAAAGGGCTAGGAAACGGGGGCCTCTCCCAAGAGGTGGCGCCAAATAACACAATCGCCCTTGACCGCGCCGAAGAGGAGCGGCTTACTCGGAAAGCGGGGACTATCGTCAAACAACTGAGGGCTGCCTGCGAAGTGCAGAAAAACATAGGCAAGAGTGTCAAGAATTGCATTCTTGAACTGGAGGAGCTTTTTGGCCGCATAACGCACTACAGGCGGGGGTGGCTTACAACCGAAAAGCACCAAAAAGACACGCTCTCCCTCGAGGCATCAGTGGGTCCTAGCAGCAGCAAAAGAATGGCCGGTAGCCCAATTGAAGGCGACCGTGAGAAAAGGAGGAAGGACGAGACCATAAACGAAGTTGACACTCCAGGCGAGGAGTTTCATGGGGTGCGAAACAAGGCAGCGAAAAAAGCGGCCAAAAAGCTACTCCTAGAAGAAACAGACAAAGAGCTCAACCACGAAAAGAACAAACACCCCGGAATACCGCAGAAAACAAAAAGCGAACCGCGGCGCAAACCCTTGCGAGAGGCACTGCTTATTAAACCCACTAAGGGCCGAACCTACGCAGATGTCCTCCGTGAAATTAAAGGAGCAGTCAAGCCATACGACACCAAAACTGCCATCAAAGCAGTTCGACCAACCCGGACCGGTGGCCTGCTGGTGGAATTCAGGCCAGAGGCCACAAACAAAGATGCATTCCGTGACGCGGTTCAAAAGGTTCTTGGAGATGTGGCAACGGTTGCCTCGCTCGAACCAATGGCCACCCTGGAAATCAGGGACCTCGATTGCGTCACGGACAAAGCTGAAGTAGAGGATGCCATCAGGAGGGAGTTCCCCAGCTTAAGTGAAATCAAGGCAAGATTGACACGTGAAAACACAAGGGGCAACGCATGGCTATTGTCGAACTAGCTGATAAAGACGCCTAGCAAATCCTGGCGAAGGACAAAATTAAGATAGGTTGGGTGATCTGCAGGATACGGAGAAGAGCGTTCCCTATCCGCTGCTTCAGATGCTTCGAATACGGACACACCGCGTATGGCTGCAGGGGGCCCGACAGGTGATCTCTGTGCTACAAATGTGGTGAAACGGGGCACAAAAGGAAGGAGTGCACGAACGAGGCAAAATGCATTCTTTGCAAGGATGCTAAGCTAGCACCCGGCAACCTCAAACATGAGCCGGGGACAGGGAGATGCTGGGTTTTCAAGGAGGCCCTAACTAAAGCCAAATCGATACTCAAATGATCCGTATCCTGCAGGTCAATTTGCACCGAAGCACAAACGCCCAGGATCTACTTGAGCAGTTTGCGAGGGATAAGAAAGCTGACCTCCTGTTGCTGAGCGAGCAACATCATAACAAGGACTCGCAAGCGTGGTACCCTGACAAATCTAGTACCTCGGCCATCTGGGTTCGAGACAGCGTCCGCCTTCAGGTGTTGGGCCATGGACGCGGGGATGGTTTTGTGTGGGTGCGGTGTTCAGGGATAACATATTTCAGTGTTTATCTGACGCCTAACGAGGCAATGCGATCTTTTCGAACCAAACTCGATGCCCTGGAGGACGCTGTCTCGAACACAGAGGGCCACATGCTGGTCGGGGGAGACTTCAACGCTAGAGCCATTGAATGGGGTATGCCACAATCCGACCCAAGGGGAAAGCAAATCTTGGACATGGCGGCCAGAACAGCGCTTTTTGTCCTAAATACTGGTAACACCCCTACTTTGCGCCGCTGGGGTTGCGTAGGAACCATACCTGATGTGACACTCGCTTCGGAGTCCCTGGTACCTAGAGTACACAACTGGGGAGTACTAGAGGACTACTCGGCTAGTGATCACCAGTATATAGCGGTTGAGATTCACGACAGTGCCACTCTGCGTGCATATGCCCAAACTTCAATCCTCGGATGGAGGACTGGGAGGATGGACGTTGAGAGGTTCGCTGACGCGCTTACGGCAGGGAGCTCCGCCAGGGAGTGGAGGGCCTACAGCCAAGGACTTGGTGAACTCAACTATGAGTACCATCATAGCTGCTTGCGAGTCTTCCATGCCCCGTCGGAGACCCCGACACGGTAAGCCTCCAGTATACTGGTGGCCGAACAAAGAAGCGAGTGTCACAAACTTCGGCGAGAGGCCCAGCGGGCGCGAACACGGGAGGAGGCAGACACTAGGCTAGCAGCATACAGGTCCGGCAGGAAATATCTTCGCAGGCTTATTAACAAGAGCAAGGCCCGATGCTGGCAAGACCTCGTGGATGATGTAAATAGGGATCCGTGGGGCCTTGGCTACAAGCTGGTCATGGGGAAACTTGGTGCCCTACGGAAGCCTTGTATACATGACGCGGAAAAGATGGACGCGATAGTGCGGGGACTCTTCCCCGCCCATCCCGTCCGTGTTGACGCTGTCCGTAGTGAAACAGCGGTCGAGTGCCCACTCTTCACACAGCTGGAACTGGAGGAGGCAGTCCTCTCCCTGAAAGCGAGGAAGGCTCCAGGTCCAGATGGTGTTCCAGCTGAGGTTTTGCAGCTCGTCTATCACCATTGTCCTGACTTACTGCTCAGCACATTCAACGCTTGCCTACGGGACGGGGTTTTCCCGGTACGATGGAAGGTGGTGAGGCTCGTGCTGGTCAGCAAGGGGAAGGGAAATCCCGAATCGCCGTCTGCATACCGCCCGTTATGCATGCTAGACACGGCAGGGAAAGTGCTAGAGAAACTCATCAAGGGAAGACTCACTGACGCGATTCGTGCTGCTGGGGACCTATCTCCTCGGAAGTACGGCTTTAGAGCAGGACGTTCTACCATCGATGCGATTGCAGAGGTGGTGAACGCGGTCCAAAAGGCAGAGGCATGTAGTCGCACCAAGCGACGGATCGTCCTGTTGGTGACACTCGACGTCAGGAATGCCTTCAACTCCGCTAGATGGGTGGATATTCTGGATACGCTGGAAAACTCTTTTCAAGTTCCAGAATATCTAATGCGGCTTTTGAGGAACTACCTAAAGGACCGAAGCCTGCTCTACGACACTACACAGGGCCAACGAAGGATGGAAATTACATCGGGTGTTGCCCAGGGATCTATCCTTGGTCCGGACCTGTGGAACGTGTCTTACGACGGGCTACTGAGACTCGAGATGCCAGATGAGTCGCGCTTGGTCGGCTATGCGGATGATGTTGCGGCTCTGGTCGCTGGACGCACCGTTGAACAAGCGCAACTTAGGCTAGGTATGCTAATGCGCCGAATGAGGGACTGGATGACTGCTCGCGGGCTCAGTTTAGCACTGGAGAAAATCGAAGTGGTCATCTTGACAAAAAAGAGAATCCCTAGAGTAAGGATGATCAGTATTGAAGATATACAGGTCGAATCGAAGCCAGCGATGAAGTACCTGGGGCTACTGATCGACTCGAAGATGAGTTTCTCTGAGCAAATCAGGGCAACGGCTGAGAAGGCTGCTTCAGGAATATCGGCCCTGAGTCGACTTATGGCCAACGTAGGGGGACCCAGCCCATCAAGAAGACGCCTCTTGATGAGTGCTGTAAGGTCAGTGCTACTGTACGGAGCAGAGGTATGGGGCGACGCTCTCAGCAAGGAGGCATACCGAAAACGATTGGCACAGGTACAGAGAAGAGGAGCACTGAGAATTGCATCTTCGTATCCAACAGTCTCCGACTCGGCGGTGAGAGTGATTGCAGGCGTGATACCTGTCGCCCTCCTTGCTAGAGAGCGCCGCCCTATTTACCTGCGCCGAAACGAGGATGCGAGGGAGATGGTTGCACGCGAGGAGAGACAACGCTCGCTCAACGATTGCCAGCAGTCTTGGAGGAATCGCACGAAGGGAAGGTGGACTGCGCGCCTCATCCCGGATGTGAGACCGTGGCTAAATCGAAGGCATGGTGAGACTGACTTCTATCTGACCCAGCTTTTGAGCGGGCACGGGTGTTTTCAGTCTTACCTGCACAAGATCGGTAAGTCACGGTCTCCCGATTGTCGGTTTTGTCCAGGAGAGGAGGACAATGCCTGTCACACATTTTTTGCGTGTACCAAATGGACCAGGCTGCGAAGGGAACTCTACAGGGAGACGGGAGAGCTCACCCCGGATAATATAGTTGCGGTGATGCTCGAATCGGTTGACAAATGGAACCAGGTGGCACATTATGCTCGGGCAGTCCTAAAAGATAAAAGAGACTCGCAGCAGCCGGAGGTGCTGGGGCGGGGGGATCGCTCTTCTGGCATTTCCTCTTCCCCTCTCCCCTCCCGCTAGGAAAGGGACTCCCCAGCTTGAAGGCGCCCACGGCGTAACAAAACGAGACCTGGCCCGAAGTAATGTGTCAAACGGTTCCAGGCTAGGTTCTCAGATTGACAGGGGAGGTGTTTAGTGGGTAGTCCAAGGATATCCTCCATGGGAGTCCCACACTGCCAGACTCGGCGGGCGTAAATGCCTTCACCTCCCTACCACAAAAAAAAAATCTTCCCACTTCGAGGCAAATTGTGCCAAAAGTGTTTTATTTCAAAGCGAGCACGGTGCTGAAATCCGAAGATGTAGAAAACCTCAATTATTTTGTCTCTACAATTTTATGTCTCCATTATTAGGAATTTGTACTAAAATAAAAACCATATTGAACTCGCAACCTGTGTCCGTCTGTTCGTCCGCTCGTCCGTCTGTGCATTACAGCAGTGTTTCTTCGAAACTATAGAAGCTTGAGCCATGAAACTTTGTGGAAAGGTCAGAAGTTATGACTTCTTGAACGTTTTGGACGGAAAAAAATTTCAAAGGGCTTTAAGAGGTCTCCTCATATCGAGGAGTGACTCTTATACAATTTTTTTCATTAAAGCTAGTCAAGTGGGGTGTCATGTGAAAGATCTCAATCAGAACTTTTCAAAACAGGTCTTAAAATTACCTTATTAGTGTCGAGGAGGAAGGAGAAGGGAAACGCACAAAATTTTCGAAGTAGATTGTTCATGGAAGTAGATCCAATAACAAATAAGTTAAATGTTGAAATTTTCTGAACTTTGCTATTAATAGTAGCATTTGTAAATTTAATATTTTCGCCAGTATAACTGTATAAGTATGATCAAATTGGATGGAATTAGATATTTAACTAGTCCTACGAAAGGTCATAGTATTCTATACGCCCTTCAGTTCTCCCAACGAATACCCTTTATAGTATCCGTTGTTCATTCAAACGATTCATGTGGCTAGCCCGTTGCAACTTCCGCAGTCTTACTATCGTTGAGAACTCCGGTTCGTCAAAAAATTCATACAGCTCATGGTTGTATCGAATTTGCTGTTGGTCTCCGTCCTCAGGACCCGTCTTTCAAAGGCGTTCAATATGTTCGCTGATGCTTGGGTTAGGGTCCATGTTTCACACGAACAGTATTACACAGGTCCTATCACAGATTTGTATACTTGGAGCTTTGTTTTCTTGTATATTATAGCTGGTCTTAAAAATCGTCAAAACTGAATAAAATATTTTATTTGCGAGCTGTATTCTTCGACGTATTTCGTCTCTTTCATTAGCGGTTCTCGTTATTTTGGCACCTAAGTACACAAATTCGCTAACATTTTCGATACTATTGTTACATGTACAACTAATTCTGCGAGCTACTGTCGTAATTGTTTTCACAACATCATGATCAACAAAAGAATGTACTCGAAAACCCGCCAAGCATGATCAACATCTGAAAGTGACGTCACTGCCCCATTCATTAAGCTGCTCGAATATTCGAGGCAATTCGCCAATGTAGGAGAAATGAATTGAATGACTAGAGACCCTATATAAAGCCGAGTTGAATGAATGGGGGGATTCATTAGCGAGGTAAAGGCGATATTGATTGAGTGATTGTGAAGTGATTTTAGTGGGCAGTTAAATTAAAAATTTATAGACTAAGTGAAAAATAATATTGGGGAAATTCTTAAATTAATTATTGTGCATTTTTAGTACATAAATAAACTCTTTTAACTTAATTCAAAAGACAGTGCGTTTTCACTTTCCCGGAACATTAAAATTATTGGCCGCGAATCATAACACGCGACACTATATTCGCCAAGTGTGATATTTTGTGTATTTGGGGTATTTTTTCCTCGAACTTTTATTCTCACTGATTTGTAGCTCTACTTGTTTTGCTTCTCGGTCGAATTTCAGGAAAAATTCTTTGGCAGTTGTCAATGACCGTGACAAAATGTTGATGTCGTCCGCAAGGCTACTTCTTGGCTCGACTTGTATAGTAATGTTCCTCGTGTATCGGCAGATAGCTTTCTCATGACGTATTCCAGAGCCAAATTGAATAGCAATTGGGCCAGTCCATCTCATCGGTGAGTGGCTTATTGATGCGGATTTGGGAGGATGTCGACGTCATTTTCATTTTGGTAAGACGAATTTATTTGGCTGGGGATGCCAAAGCAAAGCATTATTTAGTACAGTACGTTACGATCAATACTGTCGTATGCTTGCTTAAAGTCAACGATAATTCGGTGTACGTCTATGTTGAACTCCTAGCATTTTTCAAGTAACTGCTAGACTGTAAACAATTGGTCTATCGTCGATCTACCTGCTCTGAAACCACCTTGATACTCCCCTATAATACTGTTGGCGTATGATAATACTGTTGGCGTATTATTTTCTACGATGTTTGCAAATATTTTGTACACCGTATAAACCAGTGATACTCGTATGCCTCTATAATTTTCGCACTGTACGAGGTGTGCCAATTCAGTAATGAGACTGATTTCATGAAAACTGTATATTTAAATATTATTCCACAACTCTGCCATCCCTTTCAAAGTAGACCCCTGGGGCAGGTATACTACGATTCCAGCGAGTTTTCCATGCTTCGTAACATTTCTGGAACACTTCGACTAGGATGTCCGCGAGTACCCTCGTCACGGCTGCCTGGATGTCCGTAATCGACTCAAAATGGGTTCCTTTGACCATCGATTTTGTTCTAGAGAACAAAAAAAAGTCACAGGGTGACAAATCGGGCGAAAAAGGCAGCTATTGCAACACGGCGATCCTTAAAGAGGCCAAATACTGGGACACGCTGAGAGCTATTCAGAAATGTTCTTTCGAACCATCTTCGCGCACAACTTTTTCATCCCAAAATCGTCGGTTAAAATTTGTCTGACTGTTTCATGGTTCATACCCAGTTCCGAGGCCAACATTCGAATTGTTAAACGCCGATCTTCACGGATAATGGCGCGCACATGCTGCATATTCGCGTCTGGACTGCTCTCCTGCTCCGCGCCTCGTCTTCCACGCTTTCACGCCCCTCCTTAAGCTCTTTATGCCATCAAACACCTGGGCACGACTAAGAGCACTATTACCATGCACTTTTACAATTTTGGCGTACGTTTCCAAAGCTGTTTCGCCCAATCTGGCGCAAAATTTTATCGCGATGCGTTCCTCTTGATTTCGTTTCTCCATTTTCGTGACGAGCACCACCAACCCACGTATACTCAACACGACACAACAGGCGAAGTAAACAAGCTAGAGCAATGGTAAATATACCAATGGAGAGGGGAAGGATGCCAGGGAAGGGGAAGAGAATTTCATGGTCGCAGGTTTACCAAAAGCGCGGCAATAAAATCAGTCTCATTACTTAATTGTCACAACTCGTAGCTTGTCACCTTTTTGTGGATAGGGAATCTAATTGATTGGCTCCACTCTATAGGCATATGTTCTTGTTGCCAAATGTACTGGATAGCTTGGTGAGCACTACTGCCATCACATTTGATGAGCTCCACTGGAATCTCATTGACGCCTGGTGCTATATTATTATTTTGGGCTTTGATGGTGAAACGAACTTCACCCAGAATTCCTGGGGCCAATGGAAGATCTCCGCAAACATCTATAGACTCCGATGTTTTAGAGCTGTGCAGAGAATTAAGGAGGTTCTTGAAATATGATGCCCATCTTTCCTTAATCTTGGTTTCATCAGCGATGGTATCGCCGATGTCATTTATTTATTTCGTGATTCCATCTGACAGATAACAAATCCAATAATAAGAAGGAACAGAACAATAGTAAAAAAAAACAATAAACTTCATATGCATCAAAAAAGCTAATATGGATTAAAAAGCACAAACAGTTAACATTTTACAAAGTAAAATCAGCGATCTAAACTTAAATTCTGCAAAATTCGTTTGCAAGCCGTGATAGATGGGGGAAAGGACCAAGCTGTAGAATGTTTTAATTTCTCACAAAACATACAATAGGTGAGTGAAAATACAGCTCTGTACGAGCATATGGAATTATAAAAAGGGGATAAACACGAGCGGGACGTAATGAATGGCGCAAGTGTAACTCAGCAAAAATACACGCCGGAGTCTGATAGTGGCAGAGTCGATATACAAAGCACTGATCCAAATAAGATCTACTCGTACGTGCGTTCATGTACGGAAGGCCAAGGAAGGATAAACGATCC
Source organism: Odontomyia ornata (assembly GCA_963969285.1). NCBI lineage: Eukaryota > Metazoa > Arthropoda > Insecta > Diptera > Stratiomyidae > Odontomyia > Odontomyia ornata. The sequence goes on from OZ017740.1 coordinate 118,335,771, forward strand.
TCATATTGGAGATATGGCAAGTAAAGCTTATAGATTAGGAAACGAGTAAACTTCCTCTGCAGAAATTATAACTAGGATACAACATAGGAATGATGAGGAGCCCAGACCACAGAACAACACCCAAGTAAAGGACGGATAGGACAAACAAACAAACGAATCATAGTCGAAACATTACAAAATTTGTGTACGTACCTTAGTATGAAACCCGAAACTTTAGAGGCCCTAGCAATCACATAGAAGATATGAAGGTCAAATTTAAGTTTGGATTCAAAAGTAACTCCAAGGTCTTTATACGTGGTAACTACAGACACAGAGGCCTCATTCAGTATATAACTATAGCAAAAAGGATGTTGCTTAAGAGAAAAAGTTATGTTATGGCATTTGGTAACATTGAGATAAAGAAAATTGGACAGACACCAGTTATTGAGCACAGTCAAGTCCTCCTGGAGACACTGACCGTCAGTGGGCAACTTGATGGTCCGAAATACCTTGAAATCATCCGCAAACAAGAGACAGGAGAGAAGAAATTAATGAGGGGAGGTCATTGATAAACACAAGAAATAAGAGGGGTCCAAGGATAGATCCCTGAGGAACACCAGATGTAGGACAGAATGGAATAGACCTGTTACTGCAAAAACTAACCCGACAAGAGCGGGACGGCAAATAAGACGAAAACCACGACAAAAGAAAATCAGAGGTTCCCAAAGCTTCAAGTTTGCGGCAAAGAAGATGATGGTTTACTGAATCAAATGCTTTTGTAAAATCTGTGTATATCACATCGACTTGACACTGACTGTCCAAACCATTTGCAACAAAATCATTGAACTGAATTAAATCAGTGGACATAGAATGACCTTTACGAAAGCCATGCAGCTCACAAGCTAAAACAGAGCTCAACATGTCAAAGAGCCGGTTGTGGACTAAACGTTCAAGTAACTTCGAAAAGTAGGAAATCAAGCATATACCTGTAGGACGATAATTGCATAGACACGAAGGACCACCACTTTTAAAGATAGGTGCAACACGAGCATCTTTCCATTGAGAGAGGAAAGTTCCACTTCTTAAGCTTAGGTTGAAGAGGATAGACAAGGGAGGGGAAAGTGACAAAGCTATGGACTTGATAAAAATATTTTGTAGGCCGTCTGGACCAGGGCTGACATTAGGAACGAGGGAGTGAATTAGGGATTCAACTTCAGAAGGGTCAGTATTTAGAGTAGTAAACGAAAAACCAAAGTTGCTCTCAGTGTAGGATCTGGGAGGGAGGGAGAAATATTTGCAATCGCCTGGGGTGAAGAGCATTCTATATCATCCCAGCGGATGGTAGATGGAATAGACGGAGGTCTTTAAGGATAGAATATCAGACCAGAAGGGCTTCACATTACTAACATTGAGGGAAGCTTCCAAATTGGAAAAGTAATTCGTCATAGCAATTTTTATTTCCTTTTTGGCATCAGGATGCAGCTTGCAAAAGTTAAGTTTGTGCCATGCTGTAGCTGAACGCTTTAATTCACTCCGTGCCCAATCCTTGGCATTTTAGGCTGTAAGAACAAGTTTCGTTAACCAAGGTTTTAGTTTAACCTTCCGGGCCGACTGAAGAGGTGTAAACGTACAGTTCAGGTACTGAAGAAGCGCATAAATTTTATTGAGAGCAAATTCGCAATCAAGGTTTTGAAAGAACTGAGACCCATTCACAGACAAAAGTTTTGAATTAATTGCCTCATAGTCGGATTTGAAAAAATTAAATTTTGGGGCAGTGACAGGTTTTATAATTATAAAAGGATCGACAGTGAGATTGATGGAAAGACGTGGATGGTGTTGACCAGGAGGAACATAGGGATACAAAGAAGGAGGTACAGATAGATGATGAGCAGAAACATTAGACAAGACAAGATACAGGAGCCGGCCGTTTATATTATGGACTTGGTTGTATTGGGACAGAGCACAGAGGGAAAGAAAGGAAGAGATAGCTTGGGAAGAAGAATTAGAAGAACAGATGGAGGAAACAGGTGAGTTAACCTAATCAACGGTATGTAAATTAAAGTCCCCACGAACAAGGATTGTGGATTGAGGGTGACGTACTAAGAGATAGGAGGCGAGGTCATAAAAAAAGACTCATATAATTGTAAGGGAGAATTGTCGTCAGGACAGAGCGTGGGTTTGGGCTGATAACTATGTTTCAGGCTTTTCAATACCTTGTATGCTTGTCTTGTGTTGTTGCTCGCTAGACTTACATCTATACTTCTTAATTGGTTGTCATTGTATTTTCTTTTCTTAATTCTAATGATCTTATTCGCTACTTTCCTGAGATTTTCATAATGTTCTCTCTTCGTCCTGGTATTCTTACCTAAGTATTCTTTATGCGCAGTTTGGAGCCTTTCATTGTGGAATTTTTGTAGCAGGCTGGTCTTTGCCGAGCACGCTTTTGACATACAACGTCGATAGGTTAATTTAATCAAGTAATGATCTGAGTTACAATTGGCTCATCGGTATATACGGACGGAGATTTTCAACAGTGAGCATATTCCAGCTCATTGCTGTGACAACAAATATCTCCAGCCTGGGATAGGCAGAAACCGGGCATTCACATGCATAGTACATGGTTGTCTCATCCTCTTCTAAGTAGCATTGGAAAATATGGACTTCAGCAATACCATATTCTTCACAGATGAGCGCGAGAGGAATTGTGCCCAGTAATTATTCCAACTAGAGTTCTACACTCGTTTACTAAGGATTTACTTAGTCTACAGCCAGCCGTCACATCTCCACCAAGATCTGCCGACTGAGTCTTCAGCCAGCAGTTGATCTTGTGAACGATATATCCTATACAGGGTTCCGAGCCGTAAGAAAATATCTCAGAGTTCTCCTTCGCTAAAGCGTCAGATTTTTCCTTGCCCTCGTACCGCATCTGCTTTGGAACCCAGAAAACTTTGACCAAATTGGGCCTCCCAAAGTTAAGTTCGTTCACGAGTAAGTATTCATGGAAAATTTTCGGTGTTACTTTCCGTCCCGAGAGGGCCAGTAGTGCCACCTAGCTTTCCACCTTTTGTCCTTGATTCATGGTACCACACGTCTAGCACAGCAAGAACTTCTGCATGAGACACTGAAGTCAGCATTTCTAGTGGTATCGATTTCTGGATGTCTTAGTTGAAGAACCATCCTGCTCCAGTTCCCCCTTTGGTCCTAGACCCAAATCATGTAGAAGATCACGTTCCCTTTACTGGATAGCGACTCGGTCCTGCCCGGGGTCCTGATATGAAACCTATAAAAATTTGGAACAACATCATCCTGTCGGTTGATATAACTGTCTCAGGGACATATTCCGTCAATAGTTTGAAGATGCTGTTCTGACCTTCTGAAAATCTTCCACTGTGCCCTGCTGTCACAAATCTCAGGGCAGATTTCAGAGCCTCTCCTTTTATGAACAATTCGAGGGGAGGAGAGTTTAATATGGTATTTAAGGCCATACTTGGTTTTGTGCTAAAAGCCTAAGTAATTCCCAGACACACCATTCTTTGTAGCCAGGCCAAGCAAGACGACGACAAAAAGTGGTTTATTATACCTACTTTATGCCACCAGACTGCAGATGCATAGCAAATCGGTCTATACAGTTATAAGTTTTTCATCTAAGGTAATCCCAAGATAGGGACACCATCCAGTCGGGGTGGAGGTAGACCATCAGTTTTTCTTGGCCTCGTGAAAAGAACGTTAATAGTTTTGTGCAAATTAACTGAAAGCTGATTGTCCTGACACCACCGTTGCAGCGTGTCCCGAGCACTTTGCATGTTCCTTCCCAGCCTTAAAAGCCTCTGGCAAGCGGGACTGCTATAGGAGTATTTTATCCGCATATGCTAGCAAATAGACTTCATGCTCCTCCAGTCTAAGTAAGAGAGGTTTGAGCAATATGCTCCATAGCAATGGTGAAAGGACACTACCATGAGGACATTCCATTTCCGTTTTGGCTACAACACATTATCTACGCTATATCGTTGCAGAGAGCAGTATTTGCTCGAGGATGTTACTGATCCGGTTCACAATTTGTGGTTCAACTCCGTCAGCTCTTGCTGCTTTACCCAAGGAGTTGTACGTTGCACGATCGAAGGCTCCCCCAATATCAATAAACTCCCCTAGAACATATTCTTTCGTGTCCAACATCTCCACAATTTTCTTCACTAGGGAATGAGGAGCTGTTTCCAAGGATATTCCCTGTTGATATGCGTAATGCAGAGAGGATTCCTTCTTACTGTCATACGTCTTATGCGTTGGTCTACAAGCTTTTCTAGTGCTTTCAGCGGAAACGAAGTAATACTGATCGGACGGAAGCTTTAAGGCTCAGAGTAGTCACTTTTTCTGGGTTTCGAAATAAACTGACTATCTGCCAAGGCTTGATGTTAATATCTTTCTCGGACACAGCATTAGCTTTTTGGATTTCGCCTTGATCATAGCAGGAACAAAACTATCAAAGCCCGACGATTTGAAATCATCGAAGGAGTCAAGCGCATGTTGGATTACATTCAATGTAATAACTAGCCTTGCTAAGTACTTACTTCTTCCTGCTTTTCTCCCTTCCGGAGGTATAAACAAGTCGTTTGGAGGTTCCTGATGGATGGGCTGATTACACCCAAAGTGGGTCTTCATCAGAACTTCCAGTCAGTCCAGATTCAACTCCACAAAGTTGTCATCAGGTTTTTTTATTGAGTCTTGCTTAACAATACAGTCCTTATTAAGAATTTTGTAAAGTTCTGCAGTCTCTTGCGTCCCACAGTCTCTTCATATATAAGAGGCACGTTTAGAGTCTCTCACTTTCCTTATATATTTGTCTTGCAAGGTCTTGTAATTTCACCAGTCAGCCTCTGAGTTCGACTACAGTGTTGTCCTCGGTAACTTCCAAGTCGATTTTCGAAGCTTTTGCAGTTCGTGATTCCACCAAAGAACTCTTGCTCTACTTAAGCTTCAATTCAGCAAACATCTTATAAACAGCGGTTTAGGGTTGCGTTGAATTTCTCAACACTTCTTTCAACCATCTGTCTAGGTTTGAGCTTAGGTGGTACAAATAAATCCGCTTCCACTTTCAACTCATACATATTCCAGTCTGCTTTTTGAAAGTTCCTGAATGGCCGCTCTATCGTTATATGCGTGCTGACACGAAGTTCAAAGTATCTGTGATCAGACAACTATAGTTCCATTCTAGACCTTCCAGCCTTGAATTGCTTGTGCTATCCTCGGCGTGACCAGAGTGATGGCAATCACTTCCTGTCCATGTGACGCGACAAAAGTAGCTTTGGAGCCTGTTCTCAAAATTGTCAGTCCACTAGACGTTATAAAGTCTAATAGCTGTTCGCTTCGACAATTGCGGTTGCTACTATGGTGGTGTGCATTGGCATCGCAACCCAATATCCTGTCAATGCCTTTGGACTTAACGTAATCTACCACCTCTTTCAGCATTCTGCTGGTTGGAGGTACAGCCGCGTGATATGGAAGATAGGCGATACAACAATAATTTTGTGCTAACCTGTCTTCTTGATACGAAATCTTCACCTCGACTGTTCCTTGGTTAGTGAATTATTTCGAAAGACTACTAAGAGACTTAGTAGGGACTACTAAGTATGCCCGCGGGCGGGCGAATTTTTAATTACAGAATATTCCCGTGTAATTCAGGTTCAGTCCATAGATACGTTTGTTTTTCACCTATGGCTCTTGAACAATTGTCGTGTGTCGAAATTGGTCACGCAGCGCCGAACTGAACGAATGTCAGTCTAACCGGCGACTGTGAGTAGCGCCGAAGCCACTCGACAGTATATCTAGTGAGCAGCAGATGCCCATGTTACAATAGAGCATGGTAGTCTTCTCTGACGGTACATTCGGTGAGACATTGAACTTGAAAAATGAATCGGTCTACAGGAATGGATGAACTTAAACCGCTGAATTTAAGGTGCCAGCTTTCGATTGTCCGGTTTGTGGGGTCATGTCTCCGATACGTCGCTGCTATTGGTGTGATGCCCGGGTATAAATGTCAATTCTGTGCAGATACACTGGCAGGTAATAACCCTGTTATGGGACGTCCTAATCCTTGATTAGAGGTCAACAGAGATGTCGTTGATCTAAGAGTTAGTGGTCAACTATTCTAGAGAGCTTCGCGGATGGGCTTGGCTCAGAGGCTCTGATGGGTCGGTGGTCCGCTTGTGTTGGTTCATGGTTCTGTAGGGAAGAATGGATTCTTGTGGTTGTGCTTCCCCCGAACTTCTTTCTAACCTACCGTTTCTGCAGACTAGATTTTCCAGCAGCCTTAACACTTACTGCATCTTCTGATTATTCGATACCTATGGAGAATTGGCAGGTTTCGGTGTTCTCGGTGTGTGGGTGGCCGTTCTCTGCGGTACTGTCAGAGTATCAACGGTAGGGCTATTGGTTACCGTCTTGGATGAATGGTTTGCCAAGATGGGGATCAGCAGAGATAATAAGGGAGGAGCTCCTCTTGAATTCAGCTGATACGAGACGTCCTTTGGAATCACTCTCGAATTCCATTCTCCTTGGTTGTCAGCTCCTCCAACAAGGGCTTACATCAGTCGAGTGGAACTCGTTTATACAGATAGCGTATCCAGGCGGTTCCAAGAACGGGTCCAAAAATAGTGGTGTTGATCGCAATTCCATTGTTTAGTGTGAAAATAACTCTTAACTAAGACATGGATTAACGGTGTTGCCAACTTACAACTCGTATGGAATACAGACGATATTACAGACGAAACTTCAAACCTCTAAACAAATTGAAATTTTGAAATGAAATCTCTGTTACAATCATCCACGCTAAGATTTCCGTACAAATTGCAAGAGAAATCACAATAAGACGTTCCTGTTTATCCGATCCAATCTGAGGCTAATTTCTTGATTTCTTGACAGTATAAACTCAGGGGAGTGTTATGACAGTTCGAGCCAACCGGTTTTAGTCCGTTAGTTTTATTTTATTTGCTATCTTTTACCTGCTCTTTTTTCCGCCGCCTGACGATGCGTCCGATGGGTGGTTTACAGGCATTTGGTTGATTTTTGGACTGCTTCTATGCTAAACTTCTTTCTTTAAATGAATGGTATAGGTCCTATACCTGACTATAGCGGGTTGTGTTGTTGCCTTTTAATCCTGTCGTTGATTGGACTGAGGCGGATGGAGATGGACATTCGGCAAATTGATTACGCTCCTCCTTTATATTTGAGGCATTGAGGAGCTGAAGGGACACGGGTTTTTATCGTTAGTATCGTTTTCAGCCGCCGTTATATTATCCTTATTAAGGATCTATTTTGACTATTTGATTAAGATTAAATCTTTTGCAAATGTTTTGGTCCAAGCTAATAAATTTGCTAAATTTTTGCTTCACGCATTGTAAGTTCCCATTACACTTTCAAAACTTTCTTCCCAAGCTCCTACTTTTACCTCCGTCTCAGAACAAAACAAATCATTAAAACGTCTACCAAACTACTTTGTGTACACACAATTTAAAATTGTTATTGACCATTTCTATTAAGAAAAATTACTTTTGTAACGAATCTTTTAAACAATCCCCAAGAAGAAGTAACAGTTGTGTGGCATACAAAAAATCCATCCATCCATCGTCATTCCTACTAACACAATTTTCCTGGGCATGGCGAAGATGAGATACATACACGTCATGTCCCAAATATTAAATTACTATTAGCCATTTGCTCGCCCGACGCTGTCTAATTTATTCGATAGACAGCGCGAGAGGAGAAGAAAATTGTACAATAACAATTTTTGTATCTTAAACAAATTTTTTCCAACTCTTACACGTCTAAATGTTTGGCGGCGTTAGGTGCCTCGTTAACATGTTCCTAGAAGAAGATTTCTCTTCGGCGCAAGGTCGATGTGGTCTCGTCTAAATGAAGCCACGGATGCAGTTAATTAGCGAGACCCACCGCCTCTTGGAAGAAGTTTTGTTGATGAAGCTGAAGCAGCAGAAGTAGTTCACTAACTTTCATTGCTATCTGGATTGAAAAAAAATCCATTACATTGTCTTGTACATTTGAATATCATATCAGACATTTTGTAAAATCTGCGAGTAAAAGTGGCCTCCTCTTCAATAAGAGTATAAAGTAGAGCTTAAATATTTTCTGCTGTTGTAATTACCATTTTCCAGTTCAACTCTGCGGCCAGATCCGTTTTCGCGGTCGAATTAATTTTTCAAATTCAGTTTTCTCTATCGCGTCTCGATCACGCGATCATGATTTGCGCAAATTATTTCGAATTTCAAATGTAAACAATATCTTAATTAGCTTAATTCCACTCAGATGGTTTCATCGAGCGAAGAGTGGCTTTAGAAGATACTCGTACTAGTAAATGAGCAAGAAATAGGTTCTACTGGTCCATTGGAATGTGTAAATTGGGATTGGTATGAAATTGATTCGCGGCACTTTTTACAGATACTCAAAAAACTTGAAGCAACGATTATTAGAATTTTGAATTGTTTTTGGTTAGATGATGTAATCATTGAAGAATTATAGTCATTTGTTTCTATTGTGGGTGAATTTTGAGTATATCTTTATAATTATTAAAAGAGACTTATGTAATCAGGCATTGTATTAGTCCTTTTTATCTTGAAAACAAAATTTTTCTATTCGTAGATCAATAACATTAATGAAAAGGAAACCTTTTCTTAAAATGTGGTACCAAAATGAGGATGCGATACTTTTAAATAAGTCCAATAATGCTACGGTTTGCAGCGAAAAAGCTGACAATGAGTAGTGATTCTTTGGACGGACTATGAGCTGTTCTACGTACCGATTCCAAATCAGGAGCATGATTAAGTGTGAAATTTACTATATCACTTTTTCAAGTACCGTAACTGTCAAAGAACCGAGACAGTTGGAGGCGTTATTTGCAGGAAGCGAAGGCCCGAGAGGGGCTGTAGTGCTACGAAGAAGAAGAAGAACTATCAAAGAACGAGATACTTCTAATATTGCAATGCCTAGGTTCAAGTTAAAGAACGACTTAAACATCGAAGACAGATGACTAATGGGCGAATAAACGCAAAAACAAATTTAAAAGAGACGAAGTAACCCGACACGCTTTCCGTATTTTGGCACATGACAAAAAAAAAAACATACGCACGCCGAAGCGCTATGTAAGAGAGAAGCGGAAACCAGAGCAATCCGTGTCAGGAGAACAAATGGACGTCAAGAGCAGTGTGGCAAGATTGGGCGCTTTCGCACGAATTGGGCTATCTTTTATTACTTACTCGCGCCTATTTTACGAACAAACCTCGAGGCGCCTTTTTGGGCTACTTTTTAAGCATTGGGCTCCATTTTGGTCTACTTTTCAATAGTTGAGTTGTGAATAGGAAGATTGAAAATTACTCGACCTCTGATCAGACGAAAACTCAAAAACCGCCAAATAATATACCAATGGTTTTCATCACAACAGATGTTGAGTGGAATTAGCGCTAACTTCACGTGAAATAAAATTGAATTTTTCTATCAGTTGATATTAACATCTAATTGACAGTTAGCTTGTCTTTCAACAGATTACATTTGTGGCGGCACGAAATGTCTCAACGCTAGCGCACTCTTCACGGCGCAAGTAGATCCTCGTCCCTCGAGAAATCTTCGCCTGCCGGCGAGTTCACACATCAGCGGCGCAAGCAACTTCCCGCGAGAAAAAGGAACATTTGCTTGAGCCACTCTTCTAGGTTCTTCTAGGCCAATATATAGGGTTTTCCAATAAGAGGTGTTATTTTAAATAGCCCGCTATTTCGGTAGGTGTCTCTTTTGAAGCTGTCATTTTTTGACAGTTAACAAGTAGAAACTACGCCATTAATAAAAATGGAACGATACACGCTTCAACAATGCATTGAAATTATTAAAATTCACTATAAAAACGGTGAAAATTTGGCAGACACGGTTCGTGAAACTCGAACATTTTAAGGTCGTCGTGAAGCACCTTGACGGACCGCAATACAGAAATAGGTTGGAAAAAATCGAGCTGTTGGGACAACTTACTGATGTGAAGAATAAAACCCGTGCACTTCACTCAAGATCAGCCGAGAATATTGCTGCTGTAGCCGAAAGTGTTGAAGAAAACCCAGGTTTGTCCATTCCTCGTCGTTCTTTGGAATTAGGCATTCCACAAACGTCATCATACCGTATTTTGCATAAAGATTTGGGTCTTAAGGTTTATAAAGTTCAGTTTACACAAGAACTCAACCGGTCGATCATCAACAACGTCGTGTCTTTGTTGATTGGGTCCTTGAAATGCATGAAAATGATCCGGAATTCCATAAAAAAAAAATCATCTTGAATGATGAGGCCCATTTACACCTCGGTGGCTTCGTCAACAAGCAAAATTGTCGCACCTGGGGTTCGGAAAACCCAAAAGTTATTGTTGAAAAGCCTCTCTATCCTCAACGTGTGATTGTTTGGTGCGGTTTATGGTCCGGCAGTGTCATTGGACCTTACTTTTTCGAAAAAGAGACTAGAGCCACAGCAATGATTTATCATAGCCGGAATTGGATGGTATTGATCTGGGCAACGTTTATTTTCAACAAGACGGCGCTACATGCCACACAAGCAACGAAACCATTGATCTTTTACGGGAAAAGTTTCCAGACCGTCTTATCTCTCGAAGAGGTGATCACAATTGGCTACCGAGATCTTGTGATTTAACACCTTGCAACTTCTTCCTTTGGGGCCACGTGAAAGAGGAGGTCTACGCCAACACCCCAACGTCGATTCAAGACCTCAAAGATGGAATTCGTGAGGCTATCAAGGGCATAGGGCATAGGGCAGCCACTTTGCGACTTGGTTATGGAAAATTTCATGAAAAGGATATGGTCCTGTAAACGTGGTCGTGGTGGTCATTTCCTGATGTTATTTTCCACTCTTAACGGCATACCTTCCTCTTGATAATGGTTATTTTCATTATCGGTCATTTATATCAAAAAATTTGCTTTTTCTTTTAATATCAAAATAATAACTCTTACTTTATAATTATTAAGAGAGACTTATGTAATCAGGTATTGTATTAGTCCTTTTTATCTTAAAAACAAAATCATTCTATTCGTAGATCAATAACACTACTGAAAGGGAAAACTTTTCTTCAAATGTGGTACCAAAATAAGGATGTGATACTTTTAAATAAATCCAATAATGCTACGGTTTGCAACGAAAAAGCTGACGAGGAGTAGTGATTATTTGAACGGATTATGAGCTGTTCTACGTACCGATTTCAAATCAGAAGCATAGTCAAGCGTGAATTTTACTTTAACTGTCAAAGAATCGAGACAGTTGGAGGCCCTTTTTGCAGAAAGAGAAGGCCTGAGAGAGCTGCAGTGCTAGGAAGAAGAAGAAGAACTGTCAAAAAAGAGATACTTTTAATATTGCAATGCCTAGGTTCAAGTTAAACAACAACTTAAACATCGAAGACAGATGACTAATGGGCGAATAAACACAAAAAAAACCAACTTAAAAGAGACGGAGTAACTCGACATGCTTTCCGTATTTTGGCACAACAAAAAAACCATGCGCACGCCGAAGCGCTATGTAAGAGAGAAGCGGAAACTAGCGCAATCCGTGTCAGGAGAACAAATGGACGTCAAGGGTAGTGTGGCAAGATTTTATGAACAAAGCGCGAGGCGCTCTTTTGGGCTATTTTTCAATCATTGGGCTTCATTTTGGTCTACTTTTCAATAGTTGAGCTGTGAATAGGAAGACTGAAAATTACTCGACCTCTGATCAGACGAAAATTCAAAAACCGCCAACTACTCGTAATATACCAATGGATTTCATCACTACAGATATCGAGTGGAATTAGCGCTAACTTCACGTGAAATAAAATTGAATTTTTCTATCAGTTAATATTCACGTCTAATTGTCAGTCAGCTTGTCTTTCGACAGATTACATTTGGGGCGGCACGGCATGTCCCAACGCCAGCGCACTCTTCACGGCGCAAGAAGATTCTCGTTCTTCAAGAAATCTTCGCCTGACGCCGAGTGCACATATCAGCGGCGCAAGCAAATTCCCACGAAAAAAAGGAAAATTTCCTTGAGCCGCTCTTCCTGCAGGCTTCATCAACATCGTTTACAGACTTCATCGATATCGTCTACAGATTTCATCGACATCACCTAAAGCTTTAATCGACATCGTCTACAACTTTCTTCGACATCGTCTGCAGGTTTCATCCACATCATATGCGGGTTCCATCGACATCGTCGACAGGTTTCATCGACATTGTCTACGGGTTTCGTCGTCATCATCGTCATTGACGTAGATCAACGACATCCTCCACATTCGACAGTGCTTTTATCACCGGCATCATTTGTTGGCATCATATGTCGTCATCCTCCGTCAGGAGCTGCCAGCTGCACCTATCTTTTTTGTCTGCAATGAAACGAGTAAAATTGACTTTGTGTTTAAATAAAAAAAGTAAAACGTGACTTCTAAAGTGGTGACCCCGAGTGGAGAACCACCATGGTGCTTGTACGAGATGACGATGATGCTGTGCGCAATGCCCCGCTGCGTTACCCAGAGTTCTTACTCTCTCAGGAGCAGCAGCCGCCATCACCAGCGTACAGCCAGCCAGCATCGGCAAGTCAAGCCCGACAGCAGCCACCAGCTTAACAGTGTCGGCTACTGCAAACTGCTATTATTCTAGCGCGCTAGCCCGGAACTGTGGTTCGTCCATGTTGAGTCCTAATCCCAAGCGCATCAGGCCACAAGAGAGTCAACCATGTACCACCTCACGGTCTCATCATTGGACCACGACACAATCGCCGAGGTGGCCGACATCGCCAGCGCGCCGCCGGAGCTCAACAATTACAGGACCTTAAGGCGGCTATCATCTCCCGCTTGACGGATTGCTCCAACGCCCAGCTGCACGAGCTCCTCACAGGTGTCGAGTTCGGAGACAGACGACCGTCGCAGCTGCTGCGCCCCACGCACTCCCTTGCTAGGACGCGAGTAAGTGACGATGTACTCTTGGTCAAATGGCTTGACCTCCAGCCACAACAGACGCGGCGCATGCTGCTGTTGATTAGGAACCAGACGCTGGAGGAGCTCGCCGCGTTTGCAGACGAGGTACACGATATGGGCCCGGCAGTGATGGCCACGTCCATAGAGGCGATTTCGCGCTCCATGACACCCTCATCTAGTTTCTCCCCAACACGCGGTTTCCCGGGCCAAGGAAGAGCTGGCCGCGCCACTCCAGGCCCCGAACCACGTACAGGATATTGCTGATATCACAGCAAACACGGAGTCCTAGCGATCCGATGTAAACACCCCTGCCGCCAGGGCACCACTACCGGACGTTCGAAAAACTAAGAATACCGGCGCTGTACTCAGCGGACACCACTGATTATAACCCGGAAAAGCGCCTCTATGTCTCGGACCGCACCACAAAAGCTCGTTTTCTGGTGGCGTCTGGCCCATTCCGAGGCACCGCATCGCCAGGCCTCTTCAGAAGCAGAGCCTCGTGTTGCAGGCAGCCAATGTTATGCCTATCGTTACCTTCGAGACCCAGCAACTCAAGCTAGACTTTGGGTTACGCCACCCATTTCACTGCTCTTTCGTTATTGCAGACGTTCAGACAGCCATCCTGGGAGCAGACGCATTCTACTATCACGACCTGCTTATCGACCTATAAAATCGACGCCTCTTGGACGACCGCAGCAGCCTCTCTACAGTCTGCGTTATCGGCCCAGCTCCGCCAGTGCATAGCATCAGCGCCGTGGCCAAGCCATCGACCTTGGAGGGCACTACCGGATATATGCAACCAGATCGTCACAAATACACCGACTGGATCCGGTGAGTTGGCTTCGATAGCTAACCTTCCCGTTCACCGCCAGATAATCACGCACGGTCCACCCGTCTTCGCAAGACAAGGTCGCCTCGCAGGAGAACGCCTCTCTATAGCGAAAGCAGAGTTCGGCTTCCTGTTGGAACGGGGCATGATTCGACCTTCGTCAAGCCAATGGGCCAGTCCCCTGCACATGGTGCCCAAGGACATCAGCCGTTGGCGAGCTACTGGGAATTACTGCCAACTAAATGCCCACGACCGCCCAGACCGCTACGTATTGCCCATTATCAAGGATCTGATCCAGGAGGCCAGCGGTTTAGTATTCTCGGTTATAGACCATAAGCGGACATCTGCAAAACGGCAGTCACCATTCCCTTCGGGCTATTTGGATTCGTAGGAATTTTTCTTGGCCTACGCAAACCATGCAGCGGATACTCAACGACTTGCTGAGGAAGTTCGACTTTGTACGCATCTACCAGGATGACATCCTAGTATTCTCGGCTAGCCACAACTATCACCAGCGTACCTCGAGCAACTTCTTTCCATACTGCAAGTTGCAAAGCTTCAGCTCAACTGGAATAAATGCCAGGTCGCTCTACCCGAGGTCATCTTTGTCGGGTACTACATCGTCGAGACTGACTTCCGACCACCAGCTCCCAAAACGAAAGCCATCGTCGACTTTTTTGAGCCTGCTGACTCCCCCTTCTATCGCCTGTGAATACCACACGCCGCCTCGTTACAAGCACTAATTTCAGAGCTGCTGAAAGGTTGTAGCACCAAGAGATCGCAAATCACTTGGACACCCGACGCTGAAGCCTCTTTTGGAAGCTGCAAGCGAAGCATCGCCACAGCAACTACAGCAGCATTTCTTTCACCTTGGCACCAGTTGGCACTACGCACCGACGCATCCGACAACGCTATTGGTGCAGCGTTTGACCAGCAACGGAAGACGATATTTTGATACCCCTGGGCTCTTCTCGAAGAAGTTATCCGAGACCGAGCAGCGTCACTCCACCTACGGCCACGAGTTTTTGGTGGTCTTCACTGCAATCAAGTTTTTCTAGCGCATTCTGGAGGGGAGCCACTTCACGGTCTACACAGACCATCGACCACTCACCTTTGTCCTGACACAACGTTCGGGAAAAGCCTCGCCATGCCAAAGCAGACAGTTAGATTTCATCGACCAATTCGACACACGATTCGAGTATACATCAGGAGAAGAGCCGGTTGCAATACTCCCCACACTTACTGCTCGAGTAATTAGTGAGGTCCAGGCCACAGATAACTAGCTGCCACACCTCCTGGCGAGTCCCCGCTTCAAGATGCATCAGTTGGTTTTGAACGGCTACTCTGCGCACTACATTGACTTCAACGGTGCTATTAAGCCCTACTTGCCAGCAGTTCTCCGCTGCAAAGCCTTTGATACCGTCCACCAGCTATCGCATCGTGGAACGGATGCATCGAGCACTCAAGAGCGCTTTGAAGTGCGTTCGCGAAACCCCTTTGGCTGTAAGCACTTCCTGCGATCCTGTTGGGTTTGTGCATCACCTTCAAAGAAGACCTGCAAGCCTTCCCAGCAGAGATTGTTTTCGGCACGTCGCTACCAATCCCAGACGAATTTGTCGCATCTCAAATGATACCAACCAGTTGCCCATAGAATTTCGTTGCAGACTTACGCCGCCTATTGAAAGCGACTCGTCGCACACCGAACACCGTCCGTTCGTTTTCAAGGTTCTCGCTACCTGCGAATATATGTTCCCCCGCTTCGACGCAGTCAAGAAGCCACTCGACCAGCCGTACTCCGGACCCAACCGCGTCATCGCAAGAGTCAGCAATTCCAGATCGCCGTCTCCATACCGGCCGTTATGCACACTAAACATGGCTGGGAATGTGCTAGAGAAACTCATCAAGAAAAGGCTCATTGATGCGATTTATGGTGCTGGGGACCTATCTCCTCGGCAGTAAAGCTTTAGAGCAGGACGTTCCACCATTAATGCGACTGCAGAGCTAATGAGCACGATCCAAAAGGCAGAGGCACATAGCCGCACCGAGCGACAGATCGATCTGTTGGTGGCACTCGATGTTAGGAACGCCTACAACTCAGCTAGACGGATGGACGTTCTGGATATGCTGGAAAACCCCTTTTAAGTTTCAGAATATGTTATGCGACATCTGACGGACTACCTGAAGGATCGAAGCCTACTTTATGACATGACACAGGGCAAGAAGGATGAAAGTTACATCGGGTGCTGCCGAGGGATCTATCCTTGGTCCAGACCTGCGGAACGTGTCTTACGACGGGCTACTGAGACTGAAGATGCCAGATGAGTCGTGCTTGATCGGTTATGTTGATGATATTTTGGCTCTAGGCCCAGGACGCATCGTTGAACAAGCGCATCTTAGGCCAGGTAAGCTAATGCACTGAGTGAGAGACTAGGTGGCTGCTCTTGGGTTCAGTCTAGCACTGCAGAACACCGAACTGATCATCTTGACAAAAGAAGAGAATTTCTAGAATATCATCAGTATTGGAGACTTACTAATCAAATCGAAGCCAGCGGTGAAGTACCTGAGGCTACTGATCGACTAGAGGATGAGTTTCTACGAGAAAATCTGGGCAACGGCTGAGAAGGCTAGTTCGGGCGTATCGGCTCTGAATCGACTTATGGGCAACGTTGGGGGACCCCATCTATTAAGAAGACGCCTCTTGATAAGTGCTGTACGACCAGTGCTACTGTGCGGAGCAGAAAAAACTATTCGACAGCTATTCCCGATGCACCCAATGGAAGAGCAACTCATTTCAATCTCGCGAAATGAATTTTCCACCACTAGATACCGCTCAGAGAAACATCCAAAAAATACAGCACATTCATAACCCACCAGGGTATCTTTGAATTTAACGTGATGCTGTTCGGGCTAGTCAACATGCATCGCCACAGTATTCCAGAAGACTATCTTGTTATGAACGAGTAAACGCGCCGCCGCATCCTTAAGCCAGATAATGGTAGCGGTGCTAAAAAGTATGAGCGGGCAACTCGCCGCTTTCCGCTTTGCGTTCATTCACATGGCAAGTAGTATCATTAAGTTGCAATCACTCCGTAGTACCGCATATAGTAGTTATGCGATGGAGATGGAAGACACGTCAGCGAAATATATTTCGTGAGCAAGGACAAGTCAGCCAACAGAAAGCAACAACGAGCGCAGAAAGTGTGCGGGGAGCATGGAAGAGTCAGAAGCAAAACGAACCTCGCGAGCGAGCATATGTTTGGTCAGCCAGTCGAAAGCTGCAGAGAGGAGAATGCTGCACACGACATTCACTTCAAAAGCTCTCCACGCTCTTCTGCGAATTCCATTTACCTGCAAACGAGATGAAACGGGGAGGAGCAGCTTCTGTGGAATTGGAAGTCACATGCTTCCTCAGCAGTTTTCAGGAAAAAGTAGAGTAAAAGCTCACTGCACGGCCAGATATATGCGCTCGTCGGCGCGGCTTTTAACCCAATTTACTATAAAATTTCAAATTAAAAAATGCTGAGGGATCGAGTCGAGATCTTCTTTCAGCCTTTTGGCGTTTCACGTCTTGTGACCACCCCGATCCAGTAGCTCGATCAGTTGTGTTCCAAAAGTGTATATGCATCGAGTAATCGCAGTACGCAGTGGTGTTCCAGCAGTGCGCAAAAAGGGCACACTCGTTACTTTGAATGGCAAGTTTACAGACTAGACGATAAAAATGTATTTATCTTAACTTACAAATGTACAACTAAATTAATAATAAAATAATATTACTCAATCAAATGAAACCTTGTCTTTGCCAGTCTGGTTACCGTGTACATAGTAGCAGATAAGTTTCATGCAGTGAGAACACTCTCTCGCAGGGAGCATTGATGTGCATATACGATACACATCAACTCGAGCTCGCAGTTCAGACAAACATATACAGGGTTTACTGGTAGCCTAAAAAGAATGGCGCTGATCCGGAGCATTAAACGTGGGGAAGCCGTCCTGTAATTTTCTGAGGTTATAGTAATTTGTTTAGCTAGTCCGAGAAGCCGGTGTGACTTTTCGGCAGTCAAAAGGCGTTGCGATGAAAAATGCAAGGAAGCGGTCAAAAAACGGAGATACATCCAGCGACCAACTCGGGTTAAAGAAGTACAATATAACACCATCCGACAAGTTAAAAAATGTGCCGAAGAAAAAAACGACTGACCATCAACATCAAGGTCCCACAGATAAACGAAATAATGAATCTACATGAAGTCAGATCGGCGTATGCCTCGATTAAACAACTTAGAGACGGCTTCAATCCGCATACAAGTCTTTGCAAAACTGCACAACGAGCAATCATAGGTAACCCAGTCGAAATTAAAAACGTGAGGCTGCAATATTTCCAGAAGCTATTCACAGCGTCCCCAAAAACTACTGAAGCTGTGAACATTCTAGAAGCAGAGCAAAAGATTCCAGTTTTACCAACAATCGGAGACGATGTACAGGAAGCAGTAAATGTAAGGCTCCTGGAATAGATGGAATACCAGCTGAACTGCTCCAGAGCGAGGGTTCTTATATAAGTTACCTTCTCCATCGACTAATATACAGAATATGGTCAGAGGAGCAATTACCAGAGGATACCTAAAAAGGAGACAAATTAAGGTGTGAAAATTACAGAGGCATCCCTCTAATGTGTATGCCTTATAAAGTGCTCTCCGAAATCATAGAAAGCAAATTAAACCCGTACTCTGAAAGTATTATGGGAGGTATCAGGGAGGCAGGCAGTTTACAATAGACCAAATATTCTCAGTAAAATATGTGCTCGAAAAGTGCTGGGAATATAGCATCGATGTGTATCATCGCTTTGTAGATTTTGTAGATTTCAAGCAAGCATATGACAATGTCGAGAAGGACGAAATCGGACGCCGCATAAACGCCGCAAATAAAGTCTTTTACTCCGTACTTCCTATTCTAAGGTGCAGAGTTATGCACAGGCAAAATAAGCTCCGTATTCGTCAAACACTAGTCAAAACCTGTGCTGTTATGTGGAAGTTAAATATGGACCCTAAAGAGCGAATCCGAAAAGGCAGTGGACTCATTTCAAGGAAAAGTGCTCCGGAATATCTACAGCCAAGTGAAACAAGGAACAGAGTGCATATGGATACTACATTACAACGATGAGTAGTAGGGACAATTTGACGAGCAACCTATATCTGCTTCCTAAAGTTACACAAACTCTAGTGGGCGAACCATGTAGAAGGAACGGAAGAAAACCGACTACCTAGAAGAACATTAAAGGGTAGGGCAGACACCAGCTGGGAAGACCGAGGACTCGATGGGAAGACACAATAGCTGCTGACAACAGATCCTTGTTGGGTGTGATCAACTCGCGAACAAGGTTGTGATTGGAGGAGATTAATAGTGGAGGCCAAGGCCCGGTTCTCGGGTTGACAGGGAAAGTGTTTAGTGGGTGGGTAGTCCACTCGCGTTCTTGCGAGCATGTGGATCCCACACTCTGTGCGTAAATGACATTCACCTCCCAACCACAAAAAAACGGCCTGGCTTGAGCTACCGCACCGATAATGATGAATCACATATTTTTAAGCCGGATGAAGGGGTGAATGAAAATGTATAGAAAGCTTGAAATCTATGTTGCCACCTTATTTATAAATGACTGGATATCAAACATTTTGCTAAGAATCTGTTATCCGTAAGTCGATCGGAGCTTTACCAGCTAATTGGGTAGTACTCGTGGGTTCAGTCTAGCACTGGAGAAAACCAAGATGGTCATCTTGGCAAAGAAGAGAATCCGAATCCGTAGAGTAAGGCTGATCAGAATTGGAGACATACTAATCCAATCGAAGCTAGCAGTGAACTATCTGGGGCTACTGATCGACTTGAAGATGAGTTTCTCTGAGCAAATCAGGGCAACGGCTGAGAAAGCTGCTTCGGTCGTATTGGCTTTGAGTCGACTTTTGGCCAACGTAGGGCGACCCAACCTATCAAGAAGCGCCTCTTGATGACTGCTGTAGGATCAGTGCTACTGTACAGAGCTGAAATATCGTGCGACGCTCTCAATAAGGAGGCATATCGAAAACGCTTGGCACAGAGAAGAGGAGCACTGATTGCATCTTCGTATCCGACAGTCTCTGGTTCGGCGGTGAGAGTTATTGCAGACGTGATACTTGTTGCCCTCCTTGCTACACAGCACCACGTTATTTACTTACGTCGAAGCGAGGACGCGAGGTTGCCCGCGAGGAACGACAGCGCTCATTTAATTATTAGCAGCAGTCTTGGGTGAATGGTACGAAGGGAAGGTGGACTGCGCGCCTCATTGCGGATGTGAGACCGTGGCTAAATCGAAGATATGGTAAGATTGACTTCTATCTGACGCAACTTTTGAGCGGGCATGTATGTTTTCAGTCTTAACTGCACAAAGTCATGTTGGTTTTGCCTAGAAGTGGAAGACGATGCCTGCCACACATTTTTCGCGTGCAAAAAATGCGACAGGCTGCGACGGGACCTCTACAGGGAGACAGGAGAAATTACCCCAGATAGTATAGTATAGTTGTGGTGATGCTTGGATCGGTTGACAAATGGAATCACGGGGTACATTAGATAGACGCGCGTTATCTACCATACCGCGAAGTCATAGCAATATAAACAAAAAAACAGGCGCTCATTGAACACTTGTTCGGGCAGTCCGAAAAGACCGCTTATCTGGCAATTCCTCTTCCCCGCCTGCTAGAGGAGGGATCCCCCAGCTTGAAGGCGCCTCGCGGAAAATGAGCCCGGAGTAATGTGTCTTTTGTAGGCAGTCCAGCACCTTGTGAGCATGGGAGTCCCACACTTAGTGCGTAAAGGGCATTCATTTTATCTTCGACTTATTCATTCGATTATTGTTTAAGTATGGATGTATTGATGGTTTTCCGATATAATAAAAACAAGAAGATATTTCATTCATTACGAACTTTTATCTGATAGATTGCTTTCGTTGTTTGCCATGTAGCTACGTAAAACATTTCCGCAATAAATTCAACTAAATACTTCCTTCGAACGCGTTGTCACAACAGGATGCTGTTTATATTTCTTCGACCTAAATCTGCCATCACCATTCACTTAAGAACACACATCGGCATCATCCCAAGAGCAGGTTAAACGTTTTTTCCCTATACGAGTACCAGAACTAAACGTGGCATCATTCTATAACATGGTAAATTACAAGCAACAATTTTATAATCATCGTAACTTCTTGGTACTGTAGTCGCTGTCGCTGCTGATGTAACATAACAAAATGGTAGAAGTCCACGAGAACACGCAGAAGACCTGGCGGCTGAAGAAGAACTCTAGCAAATTGTACCAGGTGATGCAAGATGACAACAACCTACAAGAACAACTTCGTTTCGGGCCGGAACTAATCCTTTTGCCCAACTAATGTCTGTAATAGTGCTTTGAGACATTTATACGAGTACGTCGTTGGTATCTCCATAGGTGTACGCTACGTTAATTCAATGGTTAGATTCATCGCGGGTTTAAGATCGCGTGAGGTTTGACTCTGTAACTACTTTGTATACAGCAGACCTATCGCACGAGATTTTGGCTATGGAAACGTGTATCAAAGGGGGTTGGAAGCGGCGTATGATCGTAACGTTTTCATTTCTTTGTTGAATATTGGCGACAGTTCTGTTTAGAAGAGTTGTGACTGCGAGTATAAATTTCCCTTTGGTGATTGGTTACAAACGCACCAGCCCATTACTGGGTTGAGTCACTGTTTCCCTTTCATCTTATTATTTGTTACGTCTTTCTTCTTTTTCAATCTCCCTCTTAGACCATAATTTTAAACCGGTTTCAATCTGATGGCTTCACCTTGTTTGTTGATGCTTGATACTAGTTTTACTGAACCAATGAAAGTTCACTGCTTTTGTTATTACTGCCGTGTTGTTGTTGTTCTGCATTGGATAATTATACACTTTTTCATTGTCTCCTAACCCGTTGCTGTATAGTTACCAGCAACAAACCATACTACAAGCCTTTCGAGTCACTCTGTAACATCAATGCGAGTACGCAAAAGGCACCACAAAGCAGAATTGGGGGAACCCATAAGGTTCATGTGTGTCCACTCTGTTGCTTCTGAAGTGCGTTTACTCGTATTTTATGCACTGGCATATGGAGGCAACGACAGTTGAAGAATTCAACAAACTAGGAATAAATTTATCGTTAAGTGTTTTTATACATACGTAAATTAACAGAATCTACAATACCATAGTTACGTTAATCATTCCATACCCAACTCCGGTTTTTAAACACTTTCTTTTAATTGCACCAATAAAAGGAACTCCTCACATGGAGGGTGAATATGAATGAGGCAATGAAAAATGGAGCTGTAAAAAGGAGTAATTGCATATTGCGCGAAATATAAGAAGATGCAATAAACATTTCTTTATTGTTCTGTTCCAGCTAATTTTATGGGTTATAATTGTAGGAATATGATAATTTGAATTTAACTACATGCTAGCTAATAATTCCTGACCTTCGATGGGGAACAGGAAACGAAAAGTAATTATAAGCCCATAATGTTTTACGGTTGAATATGTTGTGGAATTATATTTTCTGTTTTGCGTAAGTTGCTTATACGAGTAAAATAGATTGTAAACTTCGAAAATTTGTATGAATGTTAATTTGCAACGTTGTTGAAATGTTTCATTCAAAGGATTAAGCGCTAGTATTTTTTAACCGTCCGCCATGTATCATACTATTTAGATACACAGTCGAGCATCTACGAAGAAGAGATTGATTTTCAACATATTTAAATCACTTGGAGCTGTACAAATATTTCAAAAATTTAATTTAAGTTTTTGTCTAACAGGTTCCCGAGATACTCATCATAGAAAAAGTAGTGATTGACGGAATCGTCATAAATGTATTAAGAAGGGTTGAAGGGGTATTAAAGAGGCCCTTTTTATACGCCAAAAAGCTTATGATACATTGTACCTGGAAGCCCTGAAACAGAAATTGACTTTTTTCCTTCAGATTTTAAAAGTTCTTATTAACAAGGGAAGCTCCTCACGGTTGGGGGTTATCGATTTTGACGAAATTCTTAAGAATCATAGTATTCATCACTAGCATTTCCTGTTTTTTTTTCTGTTTTAGCACTGCAGTTCTTTTCGGAACTTCGTCTTAATCGTATCGGTACTCGAGAAGGTGATATAGTCGGTACACGCTTGGCCGTGTGTCTTTCCACCCAGCTAGGATATGTTCTGATTTCAAAGCGGTACTACAACTGAGGGGGCTTATATATATAGTCCGCCCCCAGAATCACTCGAAATAAATCTCGTTGTCATCAACGGGATTCGAACCAGAGAGTGCTTCAATTCACGGGGTGAGAGCTTTACCCATTACTCCACGCGAACTCCCCAGTAAGCTTTCCTAAAAGTCATCCTTCGCACTTATCGAGGACATTCGAGAAAATCGACTTTGAAGGTTACTCACTCCTGCAGAATAATAAATAACTTAATACGATCAACTCAATCTAACAGCATTCATAGCTGAATAGAAAGGGCTAGCGGGTCCATAGTTCGTGGCTCAACTTGTGCATAGCTTTTTCCTTTATAGATCATTTGATTTTATATTTCTTGCATACGAATTACTTTTTGTTGATTTTATTGGAGCACTTTTTTATTAGAAATTATTGCTTTATTAGATAATAATGAATCAAACCTGCCACTAGTAGGGGTCACAAGACTATTTGTACCGCAGGAAACCTAGAGTATCAGCAAATAAGAGGCGTTTCTTCGAAAATTGACATACCTGATTCAAGGACGACGGACCAATTAGTTTAAGCTTATTTTAGTGCCTAACATGTTCATCATAGCTTAGGTTCCAGAGTTTTATACGACTTAAAAAATCCTATTGAGCTCGGTTTTGTCTGTTCGCCTATATACTAGAAGTTTTTCTCCGAAACCATAGTAATTGTGATCCTGCCACTCGCGATTTGTCGAATTAAATATGAGTTTTAAGCGATCACGTCCACGAGCGAACGGACCCGCCAAAGACAGCAGTGAATGACACTTTTTCCCACATTCGACTTAAATGGGAAATGCGCCGGTAAAAGAGGTGACGAACACATTGGTAAACTCGACGCTAGACGTTCAACGCGAGCGTCTAGAGTTTACCTTGCTGTGCTCAGTTGCCGTCAATACTGCGTCCACCGCGTACATATTGTACAGGGATCCCATCCACGGCGTAAGGAGGCGCGCTCAAACGAACCACCCTCAAGCGTGAGTATGAGTGTCGAGTTACAAGTGGCCGACGAAAACAAGGACAGCATTCCGGCCGCCACTCACAACACAGAGTGGTCTGCCGCCGGGGAAGGGAATCGCGTCACGATCCGAGTCCCTGGGAAGAAGACGTCGAGTTATGGTTCTGTCAGGTGGATGCCTACTTCCGGGCGAGCTGCATTTCTGGAGAAACGACACCCTTCCAGATTATCATCTTCAGCTTAGATATCAGAGTGGTTAAGCAGGTGAGGACTTTGGTATCCAGGACACCGGCAGAGGACAAATATGAAAACTTTAAACAGGAAATAATTAAAGATTTCACTGAGCCCGACCAGCAGTGAATCTTGAAGCTGTTGTCTGAGCTTGGCGATCAGCGAATATCACAGCTGTTAAATCAGATGCGCATGCTGGCTGCTGACAGCATTACAGACGAAACGCTGAAACAAATGTGGCTATATCGACTCGACATAACGCTGCGTAGCATTCTATCAGCGAACGACGCTTCGCTACTAAATCTCGTCACGATTGTCGATAGAGTGGTGTAAGAGGTAACGAAGGGATTAAGGCCTTACACTATTGGGTCGATGACACATCAAGACTCATTTGGAACCTCTCCGCCTGCGCTGAGGATTTTTTCCGAGCTCAGCAAACTTACGAGTGAAATTCAAAGGCTGGCACGCCGAATCAACGAGCCTCAGATGGTTCGCACAACGACTGGAGGTAAAAACCCTGTCCAAGTACCAACGCCCAGCAGTCTCCTCGACATCATTAAGCATCGGAAGCAAATATGCTGTCATTCTAGTGGGGTGCCACGACGTCACAGCGACCACGACTCGCCGCAGCGTTAATTGCAAGACGACGCATCACATTATTATGAAAAGCTCCCCGGTCATTGCCAAGGCACCCGAAAAGCTCGCCGCCGAGAAAGACAAGTTTGACCAGTTGTTGCAACAAGGCATCTATCATCCATTCAAAAGTACGTAGAGCAGCCCATTACACATGGTACGCAAAGCCAACAGTGATTTGCGCTCATGCGAGGACTATTGCACACTCAATGCCTGCACCGTCCTAGACTGTTACTCTATCGGATTCCTGCACGACTGCACCGCTGCATTGTAATACATCATGACCCGCATTCCTCACACCGAAATCGATCACACGAGCAAGGGCTCACACCAACGAACCTAGGACAACCGGCCGTAGTGGACGCAAAATTCGACCGCCCGTATGTTTCGAATGTTAATTCCCGCATTGTGGGCAAGCCAGTGGCGAGTACTGTAGGCCTGCACTATTTATAAGCCTGATGACCAAGCAACCCATCCGATACACTTGGTTATCGGTGCACTATTTTTTTTTGTAGGGAGTTGAGTGCCATTTATGCACAGAGTGTGGGACTTCCGTGCTCGCAAGAATACGACTGGACTACCCACTAAACACCCCCCCTGCCAACCTGAGAACCCAGCCTGAAACCGTTTGATACATTACTTCGGGCCAGGTCTCGTTTTGTTATGCCGTGAGGCGCCTTCAAGCTGGGGGATCCCTTTCCTAGCGGGAGGGAAGAAGGGAAGAGGAAGTGCCAGAAAGCGATCTTCCAGCACCCCCGGCTGCTGTGAGTCCCCTTTATATTTTAGGACTGCCCGAGCATTATGTGCCACCTGGTTCCATTTGTCAACCGATTCAAGCATCAGCGCAACTATATTATCCGGGGTGAGCTCTCCCTTGTCTCCCTGTAGAGTTCCCTTCGCAACCTGACCCACTTTGTACACGCAAAAAATGTGTGGCAGGCATCGTCCTCCTCTCCTGGGCAAAACCGCCGACAATCGGGGGACCGTGACTTACCAATCTTGTACAGGTAAGACTGAAAACACCCATGCGCGCTCAAAAGCTGGGTCAGATAGAAGTCAGTCTCACCGTGCCTTCGATTCAGCCACGATGTCACATCCGGAATGAGACGCGCAGTCCACCTTCCCTTCGTGCAATTGACCCAAGATAGTCATCCAGTCCCTCACTCGGCGCACTAGCATACCTAGCCTAAGTTGCGCCTGTTCATCGGTGCGTCCAGCGACCAGCGCCGCAACATCATCCGCATAGCCGACCAAGCGAGACTCATCTGGGATCTCAAGGCTCAGTAGCCCGTCGTAAGACACGTTCTACAGGTCCGGACCAAGCATAGATCCCTGGGCAACACCCGATGTAATTTCCATCCTTCGTTGGCCCTGTGATCGGTGCACTATGCATGCGCACCACACGTACGTCGTCTGCATATGTTTCAGTGGGGACGAGCAGCAAGTCAAACGATATGTATGATGTGTGGGCTCATGCTGGAGTGTTTGGTCAGCTTGGCGGGCGCTGATGGGCGTGCTCGAGAATAAGCATATATCTCATTTGATCGACACTTGTGCACTCGTCGACATCAACTACGACTCTGTTCCGTATCACGACAAGTTAGAATATTGAAATAAGAAAGTATATTGTATCTGTAGAAGAACTTAGTATTGAATAAATTAAATGCGTTAGAGGACAAATCGTGTTTTCAAAAGAACCAAGGATCATAAGTATAACAACAGCAATAAATTAGAAGTCGGTATTCACTCAACTTTATTAAATAGTATGATTATATTTATGGACTTTCCATTCAATAAGACAGTTTTGATACGATCTTTTTAAACTTTTCAAATTTGTAATATTGCAACAAAATGGCAGCTGGCAAAAATATAGCAACAATGGTTTTTCCCGTAAGCATGTACATCTCATAGAAGGGATTCTCGAGTTTATTCATTGTTGGTGCCTGCGTATCGTAGGTTGAATATAACGTCCTTCTGGCAGAGGCACAACCTGGTAATTTTTGCTAAAGCTAAAATTATGACGAGGAAGAAACGACTTTTTTTACTCCTGTACAAATGTTTGTCCTTCGTCTATAGAAGATGATGAACTTAGGTTTTCTTTTCTTTTCGAGTCCAGCAGGAACATTTTGGTAGACGTGATAAGCATTATTCAGTTTATCATAAGCTTCGTGTAGTTTAAAAGTTGAAAAAAACTTCTACAGGAATCCATGAAATATTAGTCTAGTAACAAGTGACAGCCTGGGAACCCTTTTATACTACCTACTAAACCGTAAGCTATCTATAACTCTGTCTAGATAGCCAAGAGTAGTACTCTTTTGCTAATTTCATAAAGTTCGGAAAGAAATTCGAAGGCAAACAGATCTGAACATTGGGCAAGAAACTTTCCATATGAAGGAAATAAGACCGAGGTCTTTTCCTGATATTGAAACACAGGAACTCGTAAGCAGTGAAACATTCTAAAATAATATTTAAGCATGATCTACGGTATAGAGTTCGGCTCAGCAGCATTGGTAGTTCTCGGTGAAAAATTGCTAAAGCCAAGGTAGAGTTCGTAGAGCAATAAGATAATGACTGGCTGGCTTTAGAGGATCGTATGGTCACAGTTTATACAGACGAGCCCCGTGGTGTCCTTCATGGTACTTATGGTACCTATATGTTTCAATTATCTTGCATGACTTCACCCCAAAGATTTGCAGCACTTGTGAACCCGGATGAAACAATACGGAAGAAATTGCTTCAAGCTTTCCTTTTGTTCGGCAAGTTGCATCCATTTAGATAGCCAATCGTTGGGTGCGTTAATCCAGAAGTATGTAACCTATTGGCAGTGCTAATTGGGTTCTAACTACATTCTGGCTTTTCACAAGGAGTTTTTGCAAGGTTGAAGCCAGGAACCTCTTGCGGTTATTCCAGTTATTCGAGGTCTTTTATGTTTTCAAAGGGCATCATTCAATTTTATGTTTGCCGTTACTAATGGTCCTCTAATTATGTATAGTAATGCCGCATCTTGTTGACAAAATTCCTTACCATAACCCTTCTAGTGGATGTTCGCCGCAAACAGAATCTTGCATCGCAGTTCAATTGGATAGTGATGCAAAATTCGGTGAAGGAAAACAATATTCTAAGACAAATGCTGACTTGATCCTAATTGTAAATTCTGCTATTCCCAGAATGAAAGATGATTTGACCCTCTATGTAGTGCTTTGGTAATGTCAGTGGAGAGACAATCCAGCGTTACTTTGTCCCTCCTCCGGAATCAATGGATATATGCCCTGGCACGTTATACCTTTCGTCTATTGACTATTTTCTGATTCTCGATTATAATCTACGCACTGGGCTGGTAATTTTGGTATCTCGACCTAGTTGTTATCTGACGCAGTAGCAGCAGAGTGAGATCTGCACTATGAATGACTCCGGGTTAACTAATCATCTTCATCCTAGTAAAATAACGCTCTTAGTTTTGTTGCCATTAAGTTGGCCATATGGTCCAGTTAAGGCGGGCGCTTTATTAGCACTGATATGGCTCTGGCACCTACTCGTATAAGGACTGGTGTCAACCCTCACAAGGCCTCCCTGCTCTGCAGGAATAACCATGGAATCATAGAGGTTACTGCACGTGGACCCAACATTCTTTGCTTGTCAAAAAAAAGGGTCGAAACTTGTCAGAAGAATTACGATTTCCCCAAATTCATCCCTGTGGATGAAAAGCCTGCTCTATTGTTGACCAGAAGAGAGGTGGATAGGAATTCTGATTCATCGCCTACTGCTAGCTTGCATATAACTATGTCTAGTGATTCAATAGGAATGGCTGCAAAGTCTGCCCTACGTGCATCTGGAAATAGTATCTCTTCTTCGGGTTAAATCCAGAAAGGAAACCCGAACGTACTTCGAATGTTCCACGAGTAATGGCGATTATGCTGGCTTAGGCATATCTAGCATGTACGTCTGGTTTCGCTTTAACTTCAGACACTCAATCCTTAAAAGCCAAGTATGTTCAGGATACTGAAGAGGTTTGATGGTGTCCCCCTAGGATGTTTGATTAGGACAGAAATGTTCTTAATCGAGCAACAAACAAAATACAGGGACTCGTCCTGCAGATCTATACAAGCTGGCAGTAACCAAACTGGTTGAAGTATGGTCACGCGCTAAGGTGGAGATAGTGCAAAAGCTTCCAAGCAAGTCGAGATCTAGAGACAGGCTCCCAGACAAATTTTTATCACCTTAAAAAATTCTGGAGTTCATTCATCTTAGCAACTAAGATCTTCTAGTCAGTAAATGGAAGACGGTTAAGGTTAGCGAGGTATCGGGTGATCGACGCCCCTTCCCATTTCGCAAGCCCGTAGCTGCACCGTTGGCTACGTGTTTGATTATATACAATAAAATGTCTGCAGAGGCGATCTGGGGGGTCACGAAAGCCAAAAATCCGGCTTTCAGCGAAGTCCTCGTGAAAGAAACGGCCTCCTGAAGACTGATCAGTAGTACTTGCTTCGAAGGACGAAAGTAGTGCTGGTACGACCTATGAACTAGTTGGCTACCTCGATCATCTAGATATTGTATCAGGAGAGGACGATGAGATGAACATTCGATCTGACGGAGAGGATCTGGACACCACCATCATTTCAAATAAGGTTGAAGGTTCTTCAGATGAATCTTCACAACTCTAACGCTGCATCTGCTAGTTTACTCCTTAATCTGTCCAAGAACGGAGAGCATATAGTTCTAATCCAAGAGCCATGGGTCCGCAAAGAGCAAATCTTTGGATTGCACAGTAATGGATACAGGCTTGTACCTCCTAGTTGCTTAGATCCTTATTTTTTAAGGTTGGCAGGCGGAGGATTTTTTTCCGTGCAAAACATTCAAGATTCCAATGAAGCCAATTGTCTCCGAAAAATTCTAAGCGCTAAAACTATTGTGACAGCCTGCATACAAAAGTCCGATGGAAGTTGGACTCAGAGCAGCATCGACACATTTAAGTATTGAAAATTCATCGGGCCTTGCTTTGTTGCATGAGTAGACGCGTTTCGACCTCTTTGAGTCATTTATAGTGTCGTCTATATAAAGTCATTCCCTTCCACACATCCTTTAGACACTGAAGATGACTCAAAGGAGTCGAAATGACTCCGCTCACACAACAAAGGAAGGCCCGACGGCTTTTCAAGAAAAAAGAGAATTGAAGTGCGGATACAAATAAGCAAAATTTTGAGATTTTTTTTTGTTTTTGTGTTTCTACTGCCGTTGGGCCTTGTAGTTTTTGCTTGAAGACGAGTTTTGACTCGTGGAACGGGTTTAGCTGAAAGTACTTGTCAGCTAATAATGAAAAATTATTTGAACATGGAGAAGGTGTGTGAAATGCAACTGGACTACAAAATTTAATTAGATAGTACTATCACTTCTACACCCTTTCCTCAAAAAAGGTGACAAGTTACAGTGCGAAAATTATAGTGGCATATTACTACTTTGTACGGCGTACAAAATATTTTCAAAAACCCTAGAAAATGAAATCGGATCATATGCCAACAATTTTATTGGGTAGTGTCAACGTGGTTTTAGAGCAGGTAGATCGACAACAGACCAATTGTTCACAGTCAAGCAGGTACTTGAAAAATGCTGGGAGTTCAACATAGACGCGCATCAAATTTGCGTTGACTTTAAGCAAGCATACGACAGTATTGATCGTAACGTACTGTATCAAGTAATGCTTTGGCATCCCAGCCAAATTAGTCCGTCTTACCAAAATGAAAATGACGTCAACGGCCTCCCAAGTCCGCACCAATAACCAACTCACCGATACCTTTGACACTAGTATCGCACTAACACAGGAAGGTGGGCTGGCCCTATTGCTATTCAATTTGGCTTTGGAGTACGTCATAAGGAAGCATACATGACGTACATTAATATACAAGTCGAGCCAAGAAGTAGCCTATGCGGACGACATCAACATTTTGTCACGGTCATTAACAACTGCCAAAGAACTCTTCCTGAAACAGCACATCGTTGACGCCGTTGAAAGGTATGCAAATTATCTGAACCTTGGTTGGATAGTGATTTTCTATCTCTATAAGAAACAGAAGAAGTAAACTGCATAAAATTATGCAAAAGAGCTAGGCCTATGAAGCCTATGTTAATGTTATAGGTGAAAACGTAAAAACATTTATGAATTTGTCAACATTAAGCGCAAAGCTCACGGCTAGCCTAAGCAAATGACATAGAAAGACTGCAGTTCCACTCTCCCTGAAGAAATCGTTAATTATTTTGCAGACCATTTCCAAACAGTTTATTGTTCAAAAAACGATTCACCTCATTTTTCACCACTTGATACAGAACTCGCAACCGTACTTCATGAAATTTCAGTTTCAGGAGGTGAAATTTTCAACGCAAACGAAACTCTTGATTTGAATTATGGATCTGTCCCTGATTTACTTCCACCTTTTTTTTTTATTTCAATGCAGAGATCAATTAGTTTTACCTCTTCATATTATTTTTAACAAATCACTATCAAGTGGCGTGTCCGCAACATACTGGAAATCTTCCCACTTAACTTCCATCCATATAAACAAAACTAAAGGGGATGTTCAAAATTATAGAGGGATAGCTATACTAGCCGCTGCTTCAAAATTATTTGGAAAAATTGTCTGTTTCAAAATATCTCCCACCATAGAACAACGTCTCAATGACCATCAGCATGGCTTCAGAAAAAATCGATCCATAACCACCAACCTAACAGTTATGGTTTTTACCGTTCTTTGTGTAATGGAAAAGGGATACCTAGTTGATGCGATAGTAAAGCCTTCAATCGTATAAATCATGCAATTTGGTCTCACAAATTGCGTAAATTTATAATCACTGGCCTCTTGCTTCATTGGCTGGTCTTGTATCTTAAAAATCGAACTCAACCCGTTAAATTTTGAGATAGGTGTCCAATAAAATTCATGTGTATTCCGGTGTACCTCAAGGCAGTCACCTAGGACCTCTTCTCTTCATCATTTTTATATCAGATCTTTCTGAGGTAGTATCCGATATACCACACTTATTTTACGCGGATGATCTCAAATTATATCATGTGGTAACACCCCAAAATGATTCGCTGTTCTCACAAGACAAAATAAATACTCTGTAAGAGTGGTCCAACAAAAATCACCTAGCACATATCTAAATTTTGAAAAATGTCATGTTACAAGTTTTTCCCGGAAAAGTACAGTTTTATTGTGTGATTATCACCTCAACAATGCAAGGCTTTCAAGCAGGCCCGCCGCTAGCTGTTTGTGCGCCCGTGTGCAATACCCATTATGCCGCCCCATGGTAGAAGGAACAACAAGGTACTCTCGCTTATATAAAAAGCATTTCAAGCGATACCAAACGGAGTGTATTCGGAAAATACCCAGGCTAATGATATGTTCATATACAAAAACGTTTGTTCCTTATGATATTGAACCCACGACGTAAATACATAAATTAAACGCGATTTAAACGGCCAAATTTTATTTTTTATTTAAATACATAGGAATGTTTTACTCAACACAAAGCTATATGAATATGTATTATTTACAAAAATTGAGCTCTTCTTGCCTTTATGTTTGCAAAATCTGCTATTAATTTTTTCGTATCCAAGCTATCTAAAATTTCATGTTCAGTCGAAACTAAAGCCAAATTACTTAATCTTTGCTGGTGCATTGTTGACCTTAAATAGTTTTTTATAATTTTAAGCTTTGAAAAGGACCTTTCACCACATGCAACTGAAACTGGCAATGTAAGTAATATTCTTAGCGCAATTGTTATGTTTGGAAATGTTGAAATCAAGTCATTAGTAAAAAGATATTGTAACAAGGCCTGCGGATCATTCGACTGGTTTTCTGGAAAATGCAAATTTAAAGCTCTGATTTCATTAAATAAATCGATACCGTCAATGTCTGTTTCCCCATTGGAATTATCTTTAAGCTTTAAATGTAAATCTTTGCAATGTTTAATTAAGTCATCATTGCTGTAATTAAATAATTTATTGCTTAAAAAGCCAAATACATCGGTAAATGTTTTTAACTCTTCAAATCTATCCTTTAGAGAGAGGAGCGACTGATCTAGGATTCTGAAAAAAAACTCTACTTTATATTTGATCTTAGTGTCTAGTAAAACTTCATCGCTATGCTCATATTGAAACTGTGTTGGTCTTCGTCTTGGGCGAATGGTGTTTATTGGTGGAAAATCTGTTTGTGCGTTTAGAGCTTGGGCCACATTGGTAGCTTCTTCTAATATTTTCTCAAACTGTTTGTCCGTGCGATATTCGGTGAACTTAATAATCAATTTATCTAACAAATTTACACAGATTTGAGTATTCATTGTGGGGTTTTGCATAATTTAGCTCAAAGTATTAACTTCGTTTAAAATATCAAACCAAATTATTACTGAACATATGAATTTATAATTTTGAATGCTCAACGCAAGGGAATGAGCTTTGTGTGTCGTACAATCCCATCCCGCCGATGCATTATCAGATATTTCCAGCAAGGCATCAAATATTTTTTCGAGATGATACCGTAATGGTTTCACTGCATCGATTCTGCTAGACCATCTTGTGGAACTTAAAGCTTTTAATTTGAAGCCCGGCAAATATTTGCAAATTATCGACCACTTTTTGTAGATGATGAAAAGAAAACATAAATTTCTTGAATTATATTAAAGAAATTTACAGTTTCGTGTGTGATATTGGCTGCGTCATTGACTACCAAATTAAGACTATGAGCCGAGCAGGGAACGTAAAATGCACGATTATTAATTTCTAAAATTTTCTTTTGCAACCCGTTGTGTTTTCCCCGCATGTTGGAGCCATTATCATAACCTTGGCCGCGTAAGTTTTGAAGGTTAAGATTTAAATCTGAAAATAAATCTAAAACAAAATTTAACAGACCTTCACCTGTGGAATTAGTGATTGGACAGAAGCCAATGAATATTTCACAAATTGAAACAATTTTAGTTTCATTATTTAAGAAAACATGCCTGATCACCACAGTTATTTGCTCTGTGTGACTTACATCTGGTGTACAATCTAATATAATGGAGAAATATTTTGAATCTCTGATTTTATCTAGTATGTTATTTTTTATTGTGGTGCCAAGTAAATCAATGATTTCGTTCTGAATTTGATCGCCTAAATAGTGGGCCATACGGCTTGAATCAAATTTCGAGGCCTGGATTCTGTGAATATGTTCACGCATGACTGAATCAAATAATGCTATCATTTCTATTGCTTTTAGAAAATTACCGTTATCATGCTCATATGAAGTTTTAGCCGTGCCTCGAAAAGCTAGACATTGTTGAGATAAAAACTTTATGACGGCTATAATTCTTTCCAACACATCACACCAGTGTTTTTTTTCTGACTCTTATAGTTTCAGTTGCATTTGGTTTACAGTGATTTTATTTTTTAACATTTTATTCAATTGTACCCATGATTTCACATTTTCATTATGAGACAGGCTGGTTTCATGTCTTTTCAGCGCTGATGATAAATGTTGCCAATCAGAAAATCCATTCAAATTAGAGAAACTACTTAAAGATTTCCCAAATATTTTGCAACAAAAACAATATAATGAATCTTTTGAAATAGAATAAACAAGCCATTCTCTCTTAAATTTTTCTCGATTAGGGAGATTTCGGAAATAATAATTGTCATTGAACTTTCTCCCATCGTCATTAGGGGGAAAATCATAGTTAACCACTTGTATGGGACCACGACTAACCAAAATATTAACAAGATCACTAGTCAATCTAGTGGGCCACAAACCGGGGTCATCATTTAAATATAAACTGTCGCATACCACTGATGACGATAAAATGCTTACCACATCTTCAGGACAGGTTTGTCTTATTTGACTAGTGTCTCTTTCTGACAAAGGATTACAATCGACATAATTTTCTTGAGATACTTCTATCGTTCCTGGATTTAAAGCTGCGTTTGTTGAGGCTTCATCAAAATTTGCTTGAGGTGTTGATTTCTTACTTTCTGGCTTTCTTAAAAATTTTCGTAAGGAACCCATCAATTTCTCGTTCCGTGCATCTTTTTCTCACTTTTGCTGCCGAAATCGTGCTCCAGAAAGCTTTCTCCTTCTTTGCGGCTCCTGAAATTTTAAGTAAATATTTCATGTTCGGCCAAAAATAAAAAATGGATATTGACTCCACTCAAACTCAAAAGAACTTTATTTTCTATGTCATTACACGTCAATTGAAGCCGTACAAAGTCAGACATTAAGTACCTACTATCCTTCCAATCAAATTAAAACAAGTCGGGTAGACAGACCTACGCTCGTATCAGAAGGGTTTTGTACTCATACTATGATATGCAAGCACTAATAATGATAAGACCTGTGCTATGCTATGGGTGTGAAACTTGGACCCTCACCCAAGCATCCGCAAACATGTTGAACGCCTTCAAGAGGCGGGTCTTGAGGCGAATCTTTGGAGCGAAGCGAGAAGGGGACCAATGGCGAATTCGATACAGCCATGAGCTGTATGAAATATTTGACGAGCTGGGGTATCAAAGCTTATAAAACTGTGGAAGCTGCAATGCAGTACTTATAATATTATGAAGTAATATTTAATGAGATCTCAAAGAAAATCATGTTACTCATACTATCTGAATTT
The DNA here is from genome assembly GCA_963969285.1 of Odontomyia ornata. NCBI lineage: Eukaryota > Metazoa > Arthropoda > Insecta > Diptera > Stratiomyidae > Odontomyia > Odontomyia ornata. Next base: position 118,371,291 of record OZ017740.1, read on the forward strand.
TTAATGTTAAAACAATTTTTTACAAAACCCTTAAAAATCATACTATTATTAACAAAGTTGATCGAATTTTGGCTTCTGTTGCCTTTTTACTCATTAAGGTCTACCTGCATGATTTCAGACTTTTAGCGAAGAGGGGGACGCAAACTTCTCATACAGTGAGTGTAAAAAGTGTACGTACGAATATATGTCCGATGGTGACTTTTTCTCCATGTCGCTAGCTTCCTTTCATTTTAAAGGCTTGCTTTGGCTAATCATTAATCAAGCCATTTGACAGTAGCACTCAAAATAGCTAAATCGGGTCGAATCGTCCTTCTAACTAACCAATTGCTCATTTTCCCCCCAAATTTGGAAAAATTAACGGTTTTTCTTCCATGCACTTATAAGAAAATGCAACCGTACGAAGACTTTTTGCGCATCTAAAAGGGAGTATTAATATTTTGTCAAACGTTTCGCTACTACTAAGTTTTTCAAATTGATTTTTTTGAACACTTTGTCACTCCCTAGTCTTAAAAGAATTATATGGTGCAAAAAGATACTGAAAATGTTGTAACGGTTCGGATAAATAATGATTTTTCTTGAACGTTTATAGTCGTACGTACACTTTTTACACTCACTGTATATAGGATACTTTTGGCAAAAAGAAAATGTATAACGACCCCCTCGATATATGGGGAGACTCCCTTTAAAACCCTTATAAAAATTTATTCAAACCGACTTTATTTACCTTCTTGCTTAATTTCATGTCTCTAGCTTCTACAGTTTCCGAGAAACATGCTGTGACGGACAGACAGACAGTACCGGTTTTAGAAAGGTTTTGTAAAATAATTTTACAAAACCCTAAAAAAGTATTTATTTTTGCTTGTTTACGAGTTACCCGATATATTTGCTAATTATAAACTGTTTTTAATGATTTTTCCAGATGAATCAAATGTCTCAAGGTTTTCCTGATTTAAATGTAAAGGAAATTTGAACAAGATTCCAACTTCCAATTTAAACAAGATTCCAACGCAAAGTCATAACTTCTTTTATTTTCGTTCTACAAATGCAAACTAACAGACAATTACTGGCAATCAATTAGACAAGTCGATAAATAAACTTAGACACTTACCATAATTGCAATTTGTTCACTTACATATGTATTTAACACTGATATAAAACTTTGAAACGTAAATCCACTCACTAATGAAATTACAGTGTTAGTATTTGTTCTTAAATTAGCAGATTGAAATGAAAGAACCTTTTCCATTAGAACTAATAGTTCGACTAAGAGAAAAACCTAGTTTAAGCGACTTGAATTAACCACACCGAGATAAAAGAACCTTTTCCTAAATAACTTCATAAAGGTAGTACGATAGTTCTGAGAAGAAAACAAATTCGAGCGACTAAGTTGATTCTCTGCATGCGTGTCCGTGCACAAGAGCCCTAGTGTCGGTGCACATGAGCAAATTTCAACGTTTCGTCGACAACAGCATCACAAATGTTGTTGGGATACTATTTAGGATGCCGCAGAGGGCGGCACTGCAGCGTTCCGCCGTGTATGCTGTCCAATATCATCACATAGTAATTAAATGGCATTTGCGGTACCGCTGAATTGACGCAACATTAAAAAACGCTCGTGCCCATCGGCACTTAGAACTACTGGGCCAGATAGTTTGTTGCCCTGTGCTTAATTTTCAAGCGCCCTACCGCCTCGTGCATTTTGTTTCGCATTTTCATTCCGAAGGGTCGAAATGTTTACGTTATGCGAAATATTAACTGTGCGGTGCCGGTGCTGTGAGAGGTTCATCGTCCATATGATGAATTTTTTTATATTTCAGCTCGGGCAGTTCGAACTCCAACACACATTTCGCCTTTTGATTTTGGTGGATAGCAATGTTTACGCTATACGAAATATTAACTGCACGGCGCCGGTGCTGCTAGAGTTTCAGTGTCCATATGATGAAATTTTTTATATTTCAGCTTGGTTTTGTTACGTTGAATATTTTTCCATAAATCAATTCAATATATTTTTATTAAATATGTATTTGCCGCCCCCAAGACGTGCCACCCGCGTGCGGTGCACACCTTGCACACCCGCTTACGGCGGGCCTGCTTTCAAGGGTGGACAGTGTAGAAGATCTTAGGGTCTACTTGGATAAGAAATTGCGCTTTAATTTCCATTCAGATGAGGTTCTCTGCAAAGCCATTAAACTTCTAGGTTTCATCAAACGACGGGCAAAAGAATTTAAAAACTTGTGGGTAACGAAAACGCTATACACATCATTAGTGCGCCCCCAACTCTCGAATACGCTTGTATCGTTTGGAATCCGGTCTTTGACGTTCACTCAGAAAGGTTCGAGTCAGTTTAGAAACAATTTTTACTGTTTGCTTTGAGATCACTCTATGATCCAAAAAGTTTTCATAATTTGCCATCAGATGATAATCGGCTGTCTTTACTTAATATGACATCACTTGCCTCCTGTAGGACTACTTTGTGCTAAAAAGCGCTCGCTGCGTAAGCCGAAGGTCCTTGGCTCGAGTTCCGTCGGTGAAAAAGAGTTTTGTTTCGAGCGATTCTTTGGACGGACTATAAGTCCGTTCAGTTATGATACATACTGGTTTAAAATCAGAAAGTATTGCAACTGGGCGGACGGGAACACGGCCAAAGCGTGGTACTGACCATATCACTTTCCCGGGTGCCGATCCTTTCGATCAAGATTAATTAGATACTCCAACTGTCTTTAAGCGAAGACTCGAAACAGGCTGTAGTAGTGCTAATGCAAAAGAAATAAGATAAAAAAAAATAGGTTTATGTGTGCGTAATGGCAGTCAATAGCATCTGTGCGTTAACATAATAGCATTTATGCACTGAAACAACAAAGCCATAAATCCTACACATAATTTGATTCTACAAAGAGCACTCACCAATCTATCGACCGCAGATATGTACCTATAATGGATCGTGCTCAAGTTGCAAGTCAACATCAACTGCATAATTATGGGTTAAATATTTTTGCTTCTGATTGATATGGGTTTGGATGAATGTACTTGGTTACCATATGAAAACAACAAGTACATTCTTAACAACTTACGAACTCTATTAGGCATTGTTTATTTGTGACGCGTTTTGAAAGCAAACAATAATTATCATACCAATTTCGTTCAATTGACCAGAAGCAGTATCTGATTTAGTAATCAATTTGTTCTACTATTAAATGATGTATTAAGAGGTACTTCAACATTTTCATCCTCCATAAGATTATGTTGCGAAATCATCAATAACCTTTTTAACCATCCTGTCCTTCCTTATAGATTATCCTAATATATATTATTTGGGCTTATACGATGAGCATCCACATCTGCACAAAACATTGAAACTATGCCTGATTGGTATTACCAAACTAGAAACAAAACAATTTATGCCACCTCCTAGTAAGTAATCCATTATTTGTCAAGGATTAACCATAAACAACAAATTAACATTGCAACGATATTTTCAAAATGACTTTTTACCTATTTTGAAAATTCAAAGCATATCGCCGCCATTCCCCACACATATGCTTGGTAAACACCACGCTCTGGTCATTCAAATGGAAAATAGCATTTTCCATATGTTGCACGTTTTATGTGAACGAGTAAAATTATTTTCGAAAATAGATACTTGTATCCGGTAATATTCAATTCATTGCAGCAACTAACTAACGAGCACATTCGATAAGGAGTAAACCGTGTAAAACCGTTGGATTTTATTGTTTTCTTCACGTGTGAATTTTTCCCTACCTTTGGAACGTGTGAAACATTGTTCACACACGTGATATTGCCTCATTGATGTCGTGTTGGGCTAAACGGGAAAGTTTAGTAATTGATTGAAGGGAAAATTTATTCCCATAGTTTTCTCAAGGTGATAAAAGTGGCAATTTTAGGACATAAGATATATGAGCCGCATTATTCAGCCTATTGATAAGATAAAAAAAATATATTCGGCATATGTGTCGAAATAGGGATCAGGGTACAACCATTTGATAAGGGTGTCTATTGTGTACTTTATATGACTAACAGCACGTATGTAAATAATTTTACTAATATACAAAGAAAAGCACATATGACTGAAAATATACTCTTATAACAAGTTGGTTGGGCAAACCTAAGATCCTTTGAGAAGGGTTTTTTTACTCAACTTACGATATGCAATCACCAACAACGAATAAAGTCAAGAAACACACCAAAGAGATGTGCGAGTACGCGTTTAGACGAAAATTTGTTACAATGTAACAAAAATCACTAAGATCATATTCCCATGTTCATCCTTTATGAACATTTTGAGAAGATCTAATCAAAACTGCAGTGTTTGATTCGTTGGAAAGTGAATAGCATATCAAAATCGTGTATTATTGTTATTGTAAGTAGAGAAATTTCAAATGGTTTTGTACCGGTATGATTCGATTTCCATCAAACTTTCCAGAGTATTAGGATATTTTGTAAGACTACTTAAATGCCAAATTTCATTGTGTTTAAGAGTATCTGTAGGATTTGTTTAGAGGAAATGTCAAATTTGAAGATCGTACTATTTATTATTACCAAAGTTGAGTGAATTTCAACTTCTAAGGTATTTGTTGTTGAGGCACTCATAAAGACCTACCTCGATGATTTTTTCAAGTTTTTCAGGATGGGGGACAAACACAAATATAAATTTTTCGTATGTTTCCCCTCCCCCTGCACTTTCCAAAGCTGGCAACACTCTTTTAAGACTTATTTTGGAAAGTTATTGCCAAGACTCATTTGACGTCACACTCAGCTGCCTTCGGCAAAAAAACATTTGGCTGTTCCCCATCCGATGTTGAGGGGAGGGGTCTGTAGCGGACCTGAAAGCGGCAAAGCGCCATCTCTCAGTGAATTGGGTCAAAGATGCCGAACAACTTTTTAATATGTATAGCTTAAATTATTATGTATATAACTTCTTCTGGTTTTATACTCCGAACGATTAAGTTCATTTCTGTGCGCTCAATAAAAACTATTTTTGACTATACAAAATTTAGATGTTTTGTTAATATAGGTAACGACGCAAAGACAAGTTCCTATAATTGGTGACCCTTACGTTTTGTTGTTATCAATAAACAAGTGAAAAAACAAAAAATAAAAACAATGGCGACCGGCGGCGAATCGTCAACGCCCGGAGAGAGAAATATTACTACGGAAACTTCGAAAACTTCGCTGAATCTCGCACGTGAATTGTGGCCCGGTAGTGAACCCCCTAGACTAGAAGCCGAGTGTGATGTAAAGTTACCGCCATTTTGGGAGTCGCAAGTCGAACTTTGGTTTTCCCAGATTGAATCCACCTTCGAACATTACAAAGTATATTCAGATACGGCAAAATTTAACGCGATAGTGACATCCCTGGATATAACCATCCTCAAGCAAAGTTGCGGAGGTAGTAAAACATCCGCCGGTCGGAAACAAATATGAGGAGCTAAAAACGCAATTGATTGCTCGATTTGCTGCGTCTCCTGAGCAGCAGCTAACGCAAGTGCTAGCGGAGCTCGAATTGCGTGACCAAAAGCCATCACATCTATTTCGTCAGATGCAAAACATGGCAGGCTCACAGCTGCCAGAACATGCTCTACGTGCCTTATGGTTACGACGTTTACCAGTGCATGTACGCGCCATCATGTCCGCATCAACCGAAAGGGACATTGTGAAACTGCTCGAAATGGCAGACAAAATTGTTGAGGAGTTCAACGCTGCCTCAGCTGTAATAGCATCGACATCAAAAACTCCTGCTCCGAGGTCAGATCCAGTTCTGGTGGAAATACTAAACCGACTTGACAGATTAGAAGTGAACGCAAGAAATCAACATCCACATCCTAAAAATCGATCCCGTTCACGTGCTCGCTGGCGCCCAAGGTCTCAAACACGCACAAGTAAAGGTACAGACGAGTTCGCCATGCCAATTTTCCGAAGAGGAAAACTAAAACCGTCATCGTCAAATGCGGACAGCGATGACGTCCACTTAAACAAGAGCCGCCTATTAGTAACCGACAAGCAAACAGGGCTAAGATTCCTCGTGGATACAGGTGCAGAGGTATCGGTAATCCCTAGCCAGGGCAAAATGCATCAGGAAGAACGGAAATTGTACGCTGCAAATGGAACGACAAACAACACGTTCGGGGAACAAATCCTTTCGCTCGACTTTGGACTACGGAGGATTTTCAAATTGCGTTTTTGCATTGCCGCAGTGGATCATCCTATACTCGGAGCTGATTTTCTACAACATTTCAATTTGCTTGTTGATGTCAAGCGGAAGCGGTTGGTGGATGGTAAGACAAATCTTGAAGCGGTCGCAACACTTTCAGATAAACCAGCCGAAGCAATCACCACTGTGAATCGACAGATGCCATTTCACAACATCCTCGCCAAATTTCCCGACCTAACGAGTTCTGTGACAACGCCGCAAACCAAAAAGGCAATACTCCAACACCACATATTGACGAAAGGCCCGCCAATCGTGGAACGAGTTCGCCGATTACCGCAAGACAAATATCAATCTGCAAAGGCTGAGTTTGAGTACATGGTGGAAAATGGAATATGTCGTCCTTCTAGTGGCTCCACTTCATTTAGTCCCGAAAAAGTCAGGAGAATGGAGACCCTGTGGCGAGTACAGAAAACTAAACGCAGTTACGATACCAGATCGATATCCAGTGGCAGAAATGGAAGATTTTAACCATAATCTACACGGAAAGACAATCTTTTCGACCATAGATTTAATCCGCGCCTATCATCAAGTGCCAATTGCCGATGAGGACTAAGAAAAGGCAGAGGTCATCACACCCTTTGGACTCTTTGAATTCCTGACGATGCCTTTTGGACTCCGGAATGCAGCCCAAACCTTTCAAAGGTATATCGACATTGTTCTCTCGGGATTAAGCTACAGTTTTGGATACCTGGATGACATCCTTATCGCGTCCAGCTCGGAAGAGGAACATCGGATACATTTACAGGAAGTGTTCACTCGATTAAAAGAACACGGCATCAAAATTACGGTCACCAAATGCAATTTTGGAAAGCCCGAGGTACGTTATTTGGGATTTCTGGTAAACAGCGAAGGAATCAAGCCGCTACCAGGAAAAGTTGATGCAATACTGGAATGTGAAAGGCCAAAAACTATTCAAAGTCTACGGAGATATTTGGGCATGATCAATTTTTATCGGAAATTCCTAAAAAATGCCGCAGAAGTACTTGCTCCGCTAAATGAATTCCTGCGCGATTCCAGGAAAAAATGATAAAAGGACGTCAACAACAATTAATGCCTTTGAAGACAGTAAAAAATTGTCAGCAGCAGCAGCTTGTATCAAACATCCAGTTAAAAATGCTCAGCTGGCTATAACAACGGACGCTTCAAATCTCGCAATGGGAGCAGTATTGGAACAGTTGTCGATGGAATTTGGCTGCCACAAGGATTTTATTCCAAAAATTTAGCGACGCTCAACAAAACTACAGCGTCTACAATAAAGAATTGTTGGCGATCTATTCAGCTATCAAATATTTTCGAGACAAAGTAGAAGGACACCAATTCATGATACGAACCGACCACAAGCCACTGTGCTACGCTTTCACACAGAAGCCATCAAAAGCATCACCACCCCAAATCCGACAACATGAGTATATTTCCCAGTTCACGACGGATATACTCCACGTTAAAGGTGAAACAAATATTGTGGCAGACACTCTATCTCGACTTGTTGCGGTTACCGCATGTAAAGCACTCGATATGGCAGACGTAGCAGCGGAACAACAACATGATAGCGAATTACAAAGTCTGTTACACACGGAAACATCATTGGATTTGCAGAGAGTACAGAAGAGTGAAAAGCATTTGTACTGTGACTTATCAACAGGTATCACACGACCCTACATACCACAAGCACTTCGACGTCAAGCATTGGATTCTGTGCACCACCTCTCGCACCCCAGTGGAAAGGTTACCAGTCGTTTACTACGAGAAAAATTCGTCTGGCCAAAAATGCACAGGGATATTGCGAATCGGGAAAAATCATGCATTCAGTGCCAACGCTCTAAAACTAGCCGACACGTCACGACTTTTCCGTTAAAGTTTGCAGCGCCAGATAAAAGATTCGACTACATACATCTCGATTTAGTTGGTCCACTGCCAGTCGTAAACAATTTTAAATATGTACTTACGATGATCTATCGTTTCTCGCAATGGACGGAAACCGTACCAATTACCGAAATCACCGCCGATACAGTCGCTACCAACTTCTATCACCATTGGGTTTCACGTTTCGGTACACCAAGGATCGTTACAACAGATCGCGGTAGCCAACTCGAATCAATGCTTTTCCGTTCGCTAACCGAAATAATTGGTTATAAACACATCAGGACGACTGCTTACCATCCTTCATCAAATGGAATGGTGGAATGCTGGTATCGATCTTTAAAGGCAGCCCTCATGTGTCATTTTTTTTTGTGGTAGGGAGGTGAAGGCATTTAGCCCCGCCGAGTCTGGCAGTGTGGCACTCCCATGGAGGATACCCTTGGACTACCCACTAAACACCTCCCCTGTCAATCTGAGAACCTAGCCTGGAACCGTTTGACACATTACTTCGGGCCAGGTCTCGTTTTGTTACGCCGTGGGGCACCTTCAAGCTGGGGAGTCCCTTTCCTAGCGGGAGGGAAGAGGGGAAGAGGAAATGCCAGAAGAGCGATCCCCCAGCCCCAGCGCCTCCGGCTGCTGTGAGTCCCTTTTATATTTTAGGACTGCCCGAGCATAACGTGCCACCTGGTTCCATTTGTCAACCGATTCGAGCATCACCGCAACTTTATTATCCGGGGTGAGCTCTCCCGTCTCCCTGTAGAGTTCCCTTCGCAGCCTGACCCACTTTGTACACGCAAAAAATGTGTGACAGGTATTGTCCTCCTCTCCTGGGCAAAACCGACAATCGGGAGACCGTGACTTACCGATCTTGTGCAGGTAAGACTGAAAACACCCGTGCCCGCTCAAAAGCTGTGTCAGATAGAAGTCAGTCTCACCATGCCTTCGATTTAGCCACGGTCTCACATCCGGGATGAGGCGCGCAGTCCACCTTCCCTTCGTCCAATTCCTCCAAGACTGCTACCAATCGTTGAGCGAGCGTTTTCTCTCCTCGCGGACAACCATCTCCCTCGCATCCTCGTTTCGGCGCAGGTAAATAGCGCGGCGCTCTCTAGCAAGGAGGGCGACAGGTATCACGCCTGCAATCACTCTCACCGCCGAGTCGGAGACTGTTGGATACAAAGATGCAATCCTCAGTGCTCCTCTTCTCTATACCTGTGCCAATCGTTTTCGGTATACCTCCTTGCTGAGAGCGTCGCCCCATACCTCTGCTCACTCATGTGTCATGAAGACGAAAACTGGCTTCAAGCTCTGCCTACAGTTCTTCTCGGCTTTCAATGTGCCTACAAAGCGGACATTAAATGTACTGCAGCGGAAATGGTATACGATACTACATTCCGGATTCCAGGAGATTTTGTGGAAGATACGGACAGTAAAAGCGGCCAGACAGCATTTTTGTCTAAATTTCGAAAAGACATGCGACGACTGCGGCCAACACCTGTCGAAAACCATCGACATAGCAGCATATTTATTTTCAAGGACTTGGCAACATTGCAGTCACGTCTTAGTACGAGTCGACGCGGCCAAAAAATCTTTGCAGCAGGCGTATGTTGCTCCATTTTACTTACTTGAGCGAACGTCCGATAAAATCTTCAAAATCCTCATGGACGGCAGAACATCACAAATATCAATCGACAGATTGAAACCGGCCTATATTTTAAACCCAGACATTGAAGAACCAATGCCATCATCGTTTTCCGACTATGACAGCCGAAGACCTCGAATTACAAAATCTTACGCGGGACCGAATCTAAACAAGCAACAGAGAGTCACATTCGATGTTGACACATCTAAGGGAGGAAGCATTGTAGCGGACCTGAAAGCGGCAAAGCGCCATCTCTCAGTGAATTAGGTCAAAGATGCCGAACAATTTTTAATATGTATAGCTTACATTATTATGTATATAACTTCTTCTCTGGTTTTATACTCAGATTGATTAAATTCATTTCTGTGCGCTCAATCAATACTATTTTTGACTATACAAAATTTAGATGTTTCGTTAATATAGAAAACGACACGAAGACAAGTTCCTATAGGTCTACCCCCAAAAACCGTTGAACAATTTATTGATACCCAAATTTTCAAGAGTTCATCACATCTGATCCACCTACAATGTTTGGTGACTATAGCTGATAAAGTTTTGGAGGAAAATTGTTTTGACGTACATACGGATAGCCGAACAGACAATCGATTTCAATAGGATTTTGTAAGTAGTATAAAGTCCTAAAAATTGTTGAATCCATTTAAGCCAATTTTTTCACTTATGAGTTAAAGTAAATCTTTTGGCAAACAGCACCAATTTGGAAAAGAGTCATATAATTTTGTTAATTAAAATGTCTGCAGAGGTATTTCAAGCATCAGGTAGGGATTGTGTGTATTAAAAACTCATTTACAATAATATAGCGATCATAAGAAAAATACGTGTCTCCCAAACGGCATCATACACCGTGGTAGGGCATGTCCAAAAGCCACTCGGATTTCAGGAATATGCAATTGTGGCCTTTCTTGACATCAAAAACTTGTACCTTAGCCCTCCAAATTATGAGTATATAACAGCTAGCGAAAAAGAAGGTATGCCATGGGATACTACGTCTAGCACTCGTTGCGTATAAACGTGTTTTTAATCACTCCTGTCATTAATTTTAAAACTCAATTAATTTTTTACAAAAGTCAGCTGAAACTAATTTTTTAATTGATTACCGTCGAATTATTCGAACATTTATCGAATATCTGATGTTTCTTTTCTGAAGAAGGCTCAAAAGACCGACAGAAATTCAAGGGAAGTCCTGGTTTCTGAACATTCCCTCTAATTTCGTTGCAAAAGCAATGAGATGGAGGACACCAATGGCTTCAGCCATAAACTCGAATGACCGTGTTGATCGCCAAAGATGACGGCCGAGAAAAAGCTAAAATGAAGATTCGATAGCAATGAAGAAATACCGAAAATTTTATCAGTCATCGAAATCGAGCAGTTAATCAAAGCTAACGACAAAGTGGAGAAGCCTGAGAACTCAGACTTAGGATCCAGTCGCTAAAACTTAGGATCCAGTCGCTAAAAGGGCTACTTGGCAAACTAACGTTCAACAAAGGAAAAGAAACCACCAAGAAGGAAAAAGAAGTAAAGTCAAAAGCGACCGAAGACAAAAAATCAAAGAAACCGCAACAGATAGCTGATCAAGAAGATATCCTCAGTGCAGGTGGAGCAAACATCAGTACAAACTATTATACAGCGCTAGCTGGGCTAGTCGATTCCATGAACATGGAAGAGGACAAAGGTAACAAAAACACTGAACATTGTTTTACTAAACCTGATAATAATGTCATCGAACATTTAAAAATTAAAACTACGGAGAAAAAACCAAAAATTTTGTCGGCTGGTCCGTCTGTCAATATTAATCCAAAGAAAGAAAAAGCCCCATCAATCAACGCAATTGCGCAAACTGGCAAGGATATAGTTCGGCTGTTGGCAGCCGAAAATAAATTAAATGAATTTGAGATCAATAGATTTAACGCCGACAAACTGACTATTAGAACTAAGGCAAAGGTTGACTTTTAGGCAGCAAAAATTGCGTTGAATTCCAGAGAGGTTCCGCACTTCACGCACACCCCCAAGAGCGAAAAAACCCAAACCCTTTTATTGAACGGTCTGGACTGCGGAAAGGATACAGTCGATTTCCTACAGGTGCTTCAAAAAGTTACATCAGAAATAGAATTCATTGCAGTCAAAGCCTTCGGAACAAAGAGATCGATTGTCGAACGTAAAAATTTGCCTTTTCACTTAGTCCAGATTTCGAGCGAAAGCAGTCCAAGTGCCCTTCAAAAAATAAGGTACTTGAACTTCCGCGTGGTGAGGTGGGAACGCCTCCAGAAGAGCGAGGTCAACCAGTGCTATAGGTGCCAAAGATTCGGTCATTCGGCTGCCAATTGTGTCACGAAATATAAGATGTGTACTGTGTAAAGATGTCCATGCTCTCGGCGAGTGCAAATTGGCTCAGACGGAGTCAAAAGAAAAACTATATTGTGTGAACTACGGTGTCCTTGGTCATCTAGCACCATATCGAGGATGCCTCCTGTATCAAGATGCAAAAGTAAAATTTACTCCAAAAAAAATCAAGTACACCGCAGTGTAATAGCTGCTAACTTCCTCAAGTCCGGGGTGTCATTTACATTTGCTGCTAGAGGACCAGCAGACAATGTAAATAAAATAATGTAATTGACAATAATGGCTGCTTCTTAAAATTTATCAGCAACTAAATTCTTTATTAGAGCGAATCGATGAACAGGATTCAAAAATTAACTTTGTTTTTCAGCGCTTGGAACTTCCAAATGCCTCAAAATAACTTGTCATCCAGTCACATTTCCATGGATAGGATTCGTCTCATTTCGATCAACGTCAACTCCGTTGGGAGTCTAAATCCACGTGGCTATTCCAATTCCTTATCAAACAAAAGCTTGACATCATCCTTCTCACTGAAACCCACCTCAATTCATCATGGAATTCAAGGATTTCGAATTCGTAAGAAACGATAGGGCAAACTATGATGGGGGAGATGGCACCGGGATATTGGTTAGAAGACCCTATTGTTTCCAAAATATTGAAAAAGTCGAATTCAAAAGCTTTGAATCTCTTGAAGTGTCCGTTATCTAAATTTCACTGCCAGGTGGGGATAACCTTTTCTTTATCTCTGCCTAAGCAACTGGTCGAAATGTTCTCAAGCTCAAGGAGCTCAATTTCTTGTTTGAAATACTCGAATTGGCCAGACATAATTATTAAATTCTTGCTGGTGACCAGAACACCAAGCATACATCATTGCTGAACGCCAACAATAGTCCATGAGGTGTATTCCTGAACTCGTGGATACTAGAGAACCAAATTGAATTCAGGGGTAATCTATATGGGTTGAAGCTCCCAACATATCCTAGGACAAATTCATATTTGGACCTCTGCATTGCTGACGCAAGACTTGAATTCAGCTTTAAGAATCCTCAACGGAAACTGCAGGTACTTCCTGACGATAGCGAACATAATGCAATCGTGATGGAAATCAATTGTCAAAGAGATGATTTCTTCCTCATTCCAGTTCAATATGAAAATTATCGGTATAATTAAAAAAAAAAAAAAACAAAAAAACGATTGGGGAAAGTTTCAAAAGAGTTGAATCTGGATTACCACCAGCAATGTCCTCCTTCTGATGATGGCAACTCTAGCTGAATGGTTCTCAATGCCAGGAATCTAACTAACGATGAAATGGAACTTTCTTTGCCGAAGTTAGAGAAGTTGACCTTGGAAACGGTTGAGAAAGTAGCTCCCAAAATTAAATATCGAAATAATATGGAAGGATATGAAACACCAACCATTCACAAGGTTAAAAGATTGAAAAAACATCTTCGCACACGAATGAACAATATTTATTGGCGATTTTTGGATTCAAGCTTTGTTGAGATTACACCTGAAGAATTTCCGGAGCTTAATCCGTGCATACTTCAGGAGTGAGGTCAGCAATCAATGGGCGGAAAAACTGAGGGGTATTAGCCCACAGGACCCAGATGGCGTTTCCGCTAAAATCAATAGCTTAATCCGTAAGAAGTCTCGCGTGAAGACATAGAATCTTGGAGTCACTAGTGATGAGATAAATCTTCTCGATAGGGCTGGTATCGAAATAGATAGTATAACTCTGGATAGAAATGGAAACAGGATTATATGTGGTGGACTGCAGAAATTTGCTTTGAGTGGAACACATTTTGAACTGGTTTATCTACCAAACCCTGAGAGAGGGAATTAAATATATTCAAAAGTTGCCGACTTCAAATCAAGCCTGAAAAGCGAATCAGTTCTTCATTTCAATGAAACATTGATATCTGACATCATACCGGGCGTGAATCTTATTGATGACTTTGTCAGCTATGAAGACGCGTGTTTCATATTTGCCAAGATAAACAACAAAGAACCATGTGGTATTGACGGAATTCCAAATACAGTTCTCCGATAGTTGCCTGAGGTTGCTATTGGAATTATTGCATATTGTTCATCAACATGTTGAGCATTCCCAAATGAGTGAAAAAGGCCAAGGTATTTCTGATCTTGCAGAAAGGAAAAGAATCATCAAGCCCCCAAAACAATCACCCAATCAGTTTGCTGCCTAACATCAGCAAGGTGTTTGAAGTGATATCAAATAAAGCATTAAATGCCCACATTGAGAAATATGAGTTGATGCCGGATTGCCAATTTGGTTATGGTACCAGGCATTCGACCACACATGCAACAACGAGAGTAACCTCAGGCATCTGTTGGAAATTAAACAACAGAGAACGTGTTGGAGAGTTTTTTGTTGATATAGAGAAAGGCTTCGATACGGTGTGGTTAGATGGACTAGTTTTTAAACTCCTTCAGGACAGGTTCTCAGACACCTAGCCACCATGATGTGCAATAGGTCATATGGGAAATCATTTGTTGTAACTGATGGAAATCTGACGACAATGCGCGACTTTAAGGTCTTGAATGCACTACAGCAGGGAACACAGTTACTGCGCCTCTGTTTTTCTCAATATTCAAGCTATTGAACGGCTTTGATTTTGACGTCGCGCCAATGTGATCATTGGTAGCGTTTGCTGATGACCTGATCATCTATACGACAGACCGAAAAGCTACAATGTCTTCGTGCATGTACTAGTTTGTGTGAAACATGGACCCTAATCCAAGCATCCGCAAATATACTGAGCGCCTTTGAGCGACGGGTCCTGAGGCGAATAATCGGAGCGAAGCTAGACGGGGACCAATGGCGAATTCGATACAACCATGAGCTGTATGAAATTTTTGACGAACCGGAGGTCTCAAGGATTGTAAGACTGTGGAAGCTGCAATGAGCTGGACACATGAATCGTATGGACGAACAACGGATACCCAAGAAGGTATTCGTTGGGAGAACTGAAGGCCGGCGGCCAGTGGGGAAACCGAGGAAATGCTGGTCTGACTCGGTCGACGAAGACAGTTCATCGCTGCTCGGATTTCGGAATTGGATGACGCGGTCAACGAACCGAGACAGTTGGAGGCGCTGTTTGCAAGGAGCGAAGGCCCGAAAGGGCGCTAAGAAGAAGAAGATGTACTAGTTTGTACAGAAAGCCTAAGACGGATTGGAAGCACAATATATCGAACAGAAGAATTTATCAAACTGCTAAAGTGACAAGAGTGGATATCTTCATATTGAAACTTCTTCAAAATCATATCGCAACATCGGTAACTGTCAGTGAAAACCCCTGGATTTCACAGCCGTTCCACCCTACAGGCGGGTTATATTGTAACTTGCCTCGATACTGGCTTCGTTCCTCCAGAAGGATTCGTGTATTTGGACATGATTCGATATGGTTTTGATCCTGACGGTGTCCCAATCATACTCGTATATCACGTATATAGACGGGCTACCGATAAGAAGATAAAATATCCTCCGAACTTGAGTTCACGAGACCAACAATTCTAATAGAGATACTCATTTGCTAGATTCGTTGAGGCTGGTTGAGCTTAGAGGGAGCAATTTAGGTATAGGCGGCTGAATGAGAATAAATAAAATATTCCTGTTTCTTTTCTGTTTTTGTTCTTTTCGTTACTTAGTTTTTGAGTTTCAGCTCATTATTGGTACATTTAGTGTTGGTGTTTATTTGTGTTAAAAATTAAGGATAGGTTGCAATATTTAGGATAAGTATATGTTATGTTTATAATAGTAGGTTTAGAGATTAGGTTTGACGTACAGGTTAGGAATATTGTGATAGCATTTTTCAGTATAAGATGTTTTTGGTGGAATTTTACTTGAATTAGATTATAACATATTAGGTGTAGGATAAAAAGTTCAAAACCGGTCGTAGAACTGCGTAATTTGCATCGAGCGAAGCAGAATGAGGTGAAACTTACCAAAATTTATCTACTCCTACATCGAGAGGTCCATCGAGGTGGTCATGGCAGGTGTTCCGCTGCAGGGTGATTCGGAGGAAACAGAAGAGTTGGCAGCTCAAGACGTGGCGAACTCAACTATGAGCATCATCACGACTACTTGCAGTTCTTCTATGCCCGTCGAAAACCCCGGCACGGCGAGCCCCCAGTGTACTGGTGGTCGACTGAAATCGGTGAGAAGCGAAGAGAGCGTCACAAGCTTCAGCGTGAGGCTCAACGGGCACGGAACCGTGACGAGGCATGCAACGGGGTAGCAGCGAATTGATTAACAATGGCAAGGCTCGCTGCTGGCAACATCTAGTGGACAATGTGAACAAGGATCCGTGGGGCCTTGGCTACAAGCTGGTCATGCGGAAGCTTGGAAAAGATGATCACGCTGCCCCTGGTGAAACAGCAATCGACTGACCATTCTTTACAAACCCGGAACTGGAAGAGGCAGTCCTTTCATTGAGAGCAAGGAAGGCAGACCCAGGTGATGTTCCAGCTGTGTTGCAACTTGTTTATCACTATTGTCCTGACTTGCCACTCAGCACATTCAACGAATTTTCCCCGGGACGATGGAAGGTGGATAGAATCGTGTTGAACAGCAAGGGGAAAACAAGTTCCGGATCACCGTCTGCATACCGCCCATTATACATGCTAGACACAGCTGGGAAAGTGCTAGAGAAACTCACTCACGCAATTCGTGCTGCAGCGGACCTATCTCTTTTGCAGTACGACTTTAGAGCAGGACGCTCTACCATTGATGTGATTGCAAAGGTGGTGTTTTCAGTCTTACCTGCACAAGATCGGTAAGTCACGGTCTCCCGATTGTCGGTTTTGCTCAGGAGAGTTGGACAATGCCTGTCACACATTTTTTGCGTGTACGAAATGGGTCAGGCTGCGAAGGGAACTCTACAGGGAGACGGGAGAGCTCACCCCGGATAATATAGTTGCGGTGATGCTCGAATCGGTTGACAAATGGAGCCAGGTGGCACATTATGCTCGGGCAGCCCTAAAAGATAAAAGGGACTCACAGCAGCCGAGGGCGCTGGGGGATCGCTCTTCTGGCATTTCCTCCTCCCCTCCCGCTAGAAAAGGGATCCACAGCTTGAAGGCACATCACGGCGCAACAAAACGAGACCTGGCCCGAAGTAATCTGTCAAACGGTTCCAGGCTGGGTTCTCCGGTTGACAGGGGAGGTGTTTAGTGGGTAGTCCAGTCGCGCATGGGAGTCCCACACTCTGTGCATAAATGGCATTCACCTCGCTACCAAAAAAAAGGTGGTCATCGCGGCCCAAAAGGCAGATACACAGGAATCTATCCTTGGTCCAGACCTGTGGAACGTGTCTTACGACAGGCTACTTAGACTGAAGATGCCAGATAAGTCGCGCTTGATCGGCTATGCGGATGATGTTGCGGCTCTGGTCGCTGGACGCACTATTAAACAAGGTTAGGTATGCTAAGTGAGAGCCTGAATAACTGCTCGTGGGTCCAGTTTAGAACTTGGGAAAACTGAAGTGGTCATCTTGATAAAGAAGAAAATCTTCAGAGCAAGTAGAATCAGTATCGGAGACATTCTAATCGAATCGAAGCCAGCAGTGAAGTACCAGGGGCTACTGATCAACTCCAAGATAAGTTTCTCTTAGAGAATTAGGGCAACAGCTAAGAAAACTGCTTCGAGCGCATCGGGTCGGAGGTGACGTATGGCCAATGCAGGGGGATTTAACCCATCATGCTGTAGGGACAGTGCTACTGTACGATGCAGAAATTTGGGGCGACGCTCTAAGTAAGGAGGTGTACCGAAAACCCTTGGCACAGGTACAAAGAAAAGGAGCACTGAGGATTGCATCTTCATATCCGACAGTTCCTGATTCGGCGATGAAAATTATTGCCGACGTGTTATCAGTCGTCCTCCTTGCTAGAGAGCGTCGCACTATTTATTTGCTTCAAAATGAAGATATGAGAGAAACAATTGCTCGCGAAGAGAGATAGCGCTCACTCAACGATTGGCAGCAGTCTTGGATGAAGTGCACGAAGGGAAAGTGGACCTCACGGCTCAACCTGGATGTGAGACCGTGGCTAATTCGAAGGCGTGGTGAGACTGACTTCTATCTGGCCGAGCTCTTGAGGAGACACGGGTGTTTTCAGTCATACCTGCACAAGATTGGTAAGGCACGGTCCCCCGAGAGTCGATTTTGCCAAGAAGAGGAAGGCGATGCCTGCCACACATTTTTTGTACATAAAAAATGCGACAGGCTTCGAAAAGACCTCTACAAGGAACAGGAGAGCTCACCCCGGATAGTATAGTCGCGGGGATGCTTTGATCTGCTGACAAATGGAGCCATGTAGCACATTATATTCGGGCAGTTCTAAAAGATAAAAGGACTCACAGCAGCCGGAGATGTCGGGGCTGGGTATCACTTATCTAGCAATACCTCTTTCTTCCTCTCCCCTCCCGCTGAAGGAGGGATTCCCCAGCTTGACGCCGCCTCATGGCGTAGCAAAATATGACCTGGCCGGAAGTTATATATCATACGTTTTCAGGCTAGGTTCTTAGATTGACAAGGGAGCTGTTTAGTGGGTAGTCCAGTTGCTCACGAGCATGATAGCCAAAGACTCACTGCGTAAATGGCGTTCACTTTTCAACTACAAAGAAAAAAAATAAATACTCTGGCAGTTCTTCACAGCCGGCTAAGACCAAATATATTTCAGGTGATGGCATTAATTCATATTGTTACACGTCAAACCAATCGTGCGAGTTACTATCGTGAATTGCTCGCGTGAAGATGAATGTTGTTCCACAAAGCAACGACAACAAACACCTTGCAAAAAATCAAAATAATGACACCATTCAGAAATTTTTAAGAGTCACTTCCGTACATGTAGACACCCCTTTTAAAAACCTTTGAGAATTTTGATAAGACCAAAATATCTGAGAAACCACCTTTCCGACCTTTCTACAAGGTTAGTTGAATGTAGCCTCTTTGTTTTCTGAGAAAATTTGCTGTGTTGCATGAGTAGACGGGGCGCAAAACTAGTGGATCTGTAAAATAAGTTTGACACATTAAAAAAAAAAAAAAAACACGCCTACTAAATGTGGTACAAAGAACGCAACGCAATTAGTTTTTCCAATTTTAATTTCGATGAAAAAAAGAATTTTACTCTAATTGCATTCAAATTAAGGAAAATTACTAATATAATTCACAAAATACAATGCATCCATACAAACCACCGCTCAAAATAAATCAGTATACATCAACCTAGATACTTTGTCAGTAGTAAGCGATACAGATACACATTATAAATGAAGCAAAATAAAAAATCATTTCAACCTCATTATGTTCATCATGATATTAAATGTTTACACTCAATCGATACCACAATGAGTTCATTACACCGCCAACCAGTTGTATCAGTATGAGCATCGAGTACTGCTCGTATGTGATCTTCAGTCAATTTAACGAACTTTCTACGTTCGCACAGCATGTGTGGAGCTGGCAAAGGTAATCTTATCTTTCAACCTATTATACGAGCACCAACCAACATACTCGTCTGCTACGAGTGTATATTAAATGTTCATACCGACATATGAGTACATAAAAATTCATATGCGAGTAAACATTGTAATATCAACCAATTCACGGCATTATCTTCTCTTCCCGTTTTCCACTATCAGAAATTGATGATGGGAGCAAAAGGGAGGAAGACGGGCGGCCGTAATGAAAAACTGATATGGGAATATCATTCACATGTTCTTTATATTTATGCGAACAACATATGAGCCGATACTTCCTCTCGACAATTCAATTTCCTGTTATAAAGTATTGCAAAATTGTTGAAAAAAAAAGTGATGAGATTTTTTTTATTTCAGATATTATTTTTTTTTTGTAACAGCGGAAGAGAATGGGAAATGTGTGGATGAAGCTACTGAAAATGATGATTATGCAGCGATATTGAACTTCATTCAATTTTATAGTGTGAAAGACATCAAAGAAAAATTATTAAGTCAAGGGCAAATAATTAACATACAATATGAAGAGTGTAACTTTTTTGATTTAATAAATTACAATTTTTTTTGACGTGCCTCATGTTCACCCATTTAAAAAAAACTAAAATGATGCACGTGAACGATTATACTTAATGTTATTATGAAACAAATGAATCGCGATCGCAGAGCGATGATTACGCCTTAATTAGGGTGATATTATTAAGAAGAAATTATTATTTTTTTAAAAGCCGTCGGGACCTGCTTCTTTGAGTGAGCAGACATGTTTCGACTCCTTTGAGTCATCTTAGTGTCATAAAAAAAGAGATAAGAAGGGTGATTTCGCAAGCAGATTTGCAAATCAAAACCAGTTTATAGAAATGATTTTTCTGATGAACTGGGATCCACCCGAGCTAGCATTGGGTTGAACTCGTTGATAATCATGTGCCAAAAAATAATATAGTTGACGACACAGAATAAATATAGACAGAAGGAAAGCTTCGAACAAATTTGCACTATTCGCTTGGAGAACTATAAGATATGTGAGATTTTGGGTTCCATACAAAAACATGTTTCAAACGCAAACTAAACAAGCAAAGTAAGTAAATTAATACCTGAAGCCGCATTGTTGATTTCAGTGAAATTCAAAGCTTACCTTCTAGGTATATTTATTCTTTTGTTGACGGTAAACTATACATATATGTATATTTCTATGGTATGGTTGATTGTTAAATTAATTTTGTTATAATGATTGCTAAATACATACTCTATCTTTAATGTGTACGACTTATAACACCATAGAACGGCAGTGAACTTACCTGAAAAGAAAAGAAACATTATAAAACCTCTTTCTAATAAAAATACTAGAGTAAAACTAAGAGAAAAGAAAATCAAAATTGACTCAAAATCGCTTCAAAGATAAAATGAATTCAACAGAGTCTTGCAAAATTACATTGAAGTCTTCCCATTGATAGTCAATTATTTTGTTTATTTGATATTCGCAGGTAAGTTCTCTTTTTTCTTGAAAAGCCTTCGGGGTTTTCTTTGTTGTGTTAGCAGACACGTTTCGACTCCTTTGAGTAATATTCAGAGTGTAAAGCATACATTCCCTTCCACATGTCCTTTAAACACTGAAGATGACTCAAAGGAGTCGAAAAGTGTCTGCTTGCGCAAAACAGCAAGAGCCGGCGGCTTTTCAAAAATAAAAAAAGGCAACCCATTGATTTTAGCAGCATTGTAGGTAACTAGAGCTTTCAAATGAAAAAATCGTTTGATACTGAGTCCATGTAATTGGTATAATATTGTTACATGTACGCATAAACTTGCTAATTTCTGTTCCCTTGCCATGTTACCATTATTATTCGATCATTAACACAAAGTTATAAATTACGTGTCAAACAATGAACCATCATCGGAAAGATCAAGAACATAATATATGAATGAGCAGCAATCAAAAACACAATTTCGTCATTACAACAACTACGAGTATGCGGCTGATAATTGCTCACACTGATGACACCATCCGTTTACGTCATTACGGCAACAACAAATACAGAGTTGGCAATCAAAACACGAATGACGTCATTGGCACGCACATGCAAGGAGGTTAGTAGACTCACGAAATTAGCAAAAATCGACGCGCGTTATTATAATTTGATGAGATAAAGCGAAAAAGCGCTTCCAAAGTGAAATTAGCGCAATCGTAATAAAAAATCGTTTGCTTAAATTCAAACATAGTATTTCCTTTCGCGAAGATAATAAATAAGGAACTGCGCATCCGAGATGTGCGACACTGGTGTCAGTAGTGGGGTTTTTTCGTGTTAGTTTGAATCAAGTGACAATTTTAATTAAAATTAAAAGAAAGTGACTTCGAAGTTAATAAATGAACTTTTACAGTGAAAGTCGGAAAAACAATTGGAATTCAACTTGAAGTGAAAAAAGCTACTTTAAAGCTAGAGTGCATGAAAAGTGAATACTGACTTATTGAACTTAAAAGAAAGTAACCCTAAAGTGGTAAAGGTAAACGTTTTAAGTTAGAAAAACGGAAATTCAATTTAAATTGAAAGGACAGCGACTAAAATAAAAGCACGTTAAAATTAAGAATTTGAAATTCTTAAAAAAAGGACACCAAACTACAAGCGATTGATTTAAATTACAAAAAAAAAAGAATGCGCAAATCATCGATGAGTTAAGTTTACCTCAGTTAAAAGAGGAATTGGAATAGTGGAAGATCCCTATTGATGGTAGTAAGGCTTAATTACCTAGATTACCTAATTAACTGAGGCGCTTAAGGATGAAGAAAAAGATCCTGCATTGGCCGAGTTTCGCGAAGAAGAAAGCTGTGCGGAAGCGGAAGAACTGACAAGTAAAATGCCAATGCAAATGTTCACGTTAATTCAACTGTCCGCAGCAATCATTGAACTGTAAACTAGCGGAATACAGGCAAACTCAGGTGAAATAAAGGCGGGCCAAGAATCAGCAAGTTAAAACCAGAAAAACCAGAGCTCGGTGATCTTAGCAATCAAATCAAACGCATCGAGGAAAAGGTTACCTAGGTCGAAGAAAGAATCGAAGAAAAGGTTGGCCAGGTCGAGGAAAAAATCGGAGAAACGGTCAGTCAACTCGAGGAAACGACGAAGATGTAAAAAAGTAAAGATTTATAACCTGCAAAGATAACCAGCGCACTAGGTTCAATTCTTACAACCGACCATAGTTTATATAGACTCAGCCAGTGATCATGAGTGCATTCTGCTTGAGATTAGTGATGTTGTCTCCCGACGTCCGTGCTCTCGACTTTCTACACTTGGTCGAGCATCGAAAGGATGGACGTCGAGAGATTCGTCGAGGTGCTCACAGCAGGTGCCTCGATGCAGGGGACAGAAGAACTGCCAGCTCAAGACGTGGTGAACTCAACTGTAAGCATCATCATGACTGCTTACATCTATGCCCCGTCGAAAACCCCGACACGGCAAACCTCAGTGTACTGGTGGTTAACTGAAACCGCTGCAAAGTGAAGGGAGCGTCACAAGCTTCGGCGTGAGGCTCAATGGGCACAGAACCGTGACAAGGCATGCAACCAGGTAGCAGCATATAATTCGGCGAGGAAATGCCTTCGCAAATCGATTGACAACAGCAAGTCTCGCTACTGGCAAAATCTAGAAGACAATGTGAACACGGATCCATGGGGCCTTGGCTACAAGCTAGTTATGCGGAAGCTTGGTGCCCTACGGAAGTATGCATGTATTCAAATGCGGAAAAGATGGATGAGATAGTGCGGGCACTCTTCCCCGCCCATCCCTTCTGTGTTGGCACTGTCCATGGTGAAACAGCAGTCGAGTGCCCACTCTTCACACAGAAGGAACTGGAGAAGGCAGTCCTTTCATTGAAAGCGAGGAAGGCTCCAGGCCCAGATGGTGTCCCGGCTGAGGTGTTGCGCCTTGTATATCACCATTGTCCTGACTTGTTGCTCAGCATATTCAACGCTTGCCTACCGAATGGAGTTTTCCCCCCGGTAAGATGGAAGGTGTCGAGCCTCGTGCTGGTCAGCAATGGGAAGAGAGATCCCAGATCACCGTCGGCATACCGCCCGTTATGCATGCTAGACACTGCTGGGAAAGTGCGAGAGAAAATCATCAAGGGAGGACTCCCTGACGCCATTCGTGCTGCTGGGGACCTGTCTCCTCAACAGTACAGCTTTAGGACAGGACGCTCCACCATTGATGCGATTGCAGAGGTGATGACCACGGTCCAAAACGCCGCACCAAGCGACGGATCGTCCTGTTGGTGACACTCGACGTCAGGAACGCCTTCAACTCCGTTAGATGGGTGGATATTCTGGATACGCTGGAAACCCCTCTTCATGTTCCAGAATATCTAATGCGGCTTTTATGGCACTACCCGAAGGACCGAAGCATGTTTTACGACACGACATCGGGCCAACGAAGGCTGGAAGTTACATCGAGTGTGACGCAGGGTCCAGACCGGTGGAACGTGTCTTGCGTCTGGCTACTGAGACTGGAGAAGCCAAATGAGTTGCGCTTGACCGGCGATCGGCGATGATGTTGTGGCTCTGGTCGTTGGACGCACCGACGAACAAGCGCAACTTAGGCTAGGTATGCTAATGCGCTGAGCGAGAGACTGGGTGACTGCTCGCGGGTTCAGTTTAGCACTAGAGAAAGCAGAAGTGATCATTTTGACAAAAAGGAGAATTCCTGAAGTAAGGATGATCAATATTGGAGACATACTAATCGAATCGAAGCCAGTGGTGAAATACCTGGGGCTGTTGATCGACTCGAAGGTGAATTTCCTTGAACAAATCAGGCCAACGGCTGAGAAGGCTGCTTCGGGAATATCGGTCCTGAGTCGACTTATGGCCAACGTAGGGGGACTCAGCCCATCAAGAAGACGCCTCTTGATTAGTGCTGTAGGGTCAGTGCTACTGTACGGAGCAGAAATATGGGGCGACGCTCGCAGTAAGGAGACATACGCTTGGCACAGGTACAGAGAAGAGGAGGACTGAGGATTGCATCTTCGTATCCGACAGTCTCTGATTCGCCGGAGAAAGTTATTGCAGACGTGATACCTGTCGCCCTCCTTGCTAGACAGCGCCGCATTATTTACCTGCGTCGGAGCCAGGATGAAAGAGAGAGAGATGGTTATCCGTGAGGAGAGACAGCGTTCGCTCAACGATTAGCAGCAGTCTTGGGTAAATTGCACGAAGGGAAGATGGACTGCACGCCTCATCCCAGATCTGAGACCATGGGTAAATCGAAGGCATGGTCAGCAGGACTTCTATCTGATCCAGCTTTTGAGCGGGCATGGGTGTTTTCAGTCTTACTTGCACAAGATTGGTAAGTCACGGTCGCCCGATTGTTGGTTTTGCCCAGAACAGGAAGACAATCCCTGCCACCGATTTTTTGTGTGCACAAAATGGAGCAGGCTACGAAAGGACCTCTACAGGGAGACGGAAGAGCTCACCCCGGATAATATACTCGCAGTGATGCTCGAATCGGTTGACAAATGGAACCAGGTGGCATACTATGTTCGAGCAGCCCTTAAAGATAAAAAGGACTGACAGCAGCTGGGAGTGTTGGGGCTGAGGGCTTGCTTATCCGGCACTTTCCCTCTCTCCTCCCGCTAGGAAAGGGATCTCCCAGCTTACGCCTCACGGCGTAACAATAGGAAACCTGGCCCGAAGTAATGTGTTCTCGGGTTAATAGGTGTGGTGAAATGGGTTAGATCAAATGTCCGTAAAGAACTGCAGCGATGGTCTCGGCGAGAGAGGATGGTGGTGCTCGCCAAGATTGGTATTGTCTGAGGACGCGTGTATGCGCTTGCAGGCTAGCATCGTAGTGTCATGGGGCGGGTTCTTTTCCCCAGCACAAGGACCCACTACAAAAAAATTTCGTATTCACGAATTTGCAGATACTAAGACGTATCGACCGGAGTCGAGGCCGAGGTAACATACTAAGGGTTGAAATTGCTAAAGCAAACGGCAAACCGGGCCTGGTGAAAATAGACGGGACTTGGGAGGACTTCGTCTTTACCGACGATACTTATTGCCCCCAGATAAGAGTGGGGCATCCAGGTGGAAGCAATGTCCTCTGGCACCCCCATCTGGATCAAGAACCAATGTACACATGGCCAGATGTTTTCCATTTGAATAAAAAACTCATGCAAACCATAGTTCACATGAACTTTTCCCCCAAATGAAAAACAACAACGTGGCATATTTATGTTATAGTCTTATGTGATGGAATCACATAGTACTATACCATAAATAGGCACGCGCGCGGTAGGCAACGCTACCCCGTGAGAGCACCTGAAACGTCTGCAAAAGGGGCGAGCTCACCCGATGGGTAGACCGAAATTGCAAACTCAATTAACCGTTCATTGATTTTGGTTTCTTTTTCTTTCCACAGTTACTCGTACTATATAAAATGGCAATGGCCAATAAAATTGTATGCAATGTAGAAAAAAACAATAAATCCAAAAACAAGACGATAAATAAATGTACAATGTAACATTTGAACTTATAAAATAATAATGTTTGAAAAGCTTTTCTGGTATAATTCTTATTTTTTTCCTTTTGTAAATGAATTTAATTAAAAACGTAACTGTTCCTGATATTAATAAATATATATAAATAAAACAAACAGGAACTCACCCATCCTCCTCGACGAGCGCTCGTAGACGGGGGGGTACGGTCTGTAAATTTTCTGAGTTGGCGTTATAATTGTTCTTAACATTATTATTCGTTACACTAGTTTCATAATTTCATTCGTTAATTTTATTTTCTGTAACTTGGCATTATTAATTTTATTCGCGAAATCATTACTTAGCACTTGAGTTGTAGTGGATGATGACGATAGGGATTCATTTTTCGATCAACTTGTTCCGGTTCAATTCGAATTGTAAAGACATCTAAATATTGGGTGAAAATGATGTTTAACGAACGGTGCTTATGTTCCCAACGATTGAGTTACAATAGCAACTATCTATAGTCCCCTATTTCCTTCACAATCTCAAGTGGCGACATTTTAGTCCTGAGTGCGCGCGAAATATATGCGGATTTTTTCAAGATTTAAAAAAATTTCTTTTTAATCTGGAAGCTCTGAGTCATTGATGCTTTAAAGTTTGAATATCGTCGATGTTGAAATTGTCCAATTTTTCAATCTTTTCATCCAATTGTTTTTCTTTTGCACATGCGAAGCGATTGTCATCAAACTTTCTTGGAACATCGTGCCCTGTTTTATGAATAAAATCACATCTGGTCGTCGGAAATTGTTCTATTTAACAAGGTTAAGCCGTTCTTTAAATTTGCCGGTATCGTCAGTTCTTATTGCCTCCTCGTTCGTTCCGTCGAACGCGTAATCTGCGAAAGTTGCTGGCTCAGGTGAAAAACAGCAGAAAATTTGTTCGGCTCGCGCTCAATGTACACTCGACGTCAGACCGGAAAATGAAAAACAGCACGACAGAATATTTATTTTCGTATGAATATTTGAATGAAATCTTCAATTTCCCTGTTTTCACTTCACTGACTCTGCCAATCGGAAGTGTTAGCCGCCCGGTTGCGAGATCTCTAGCTTCACCGTTTGTGGTCACCCACGTCGAATTTCAGCGTTTTCCTTCGCTTATCGCGACGAAAAAGCCACAAATTAGTTCCACACAATCATCACCGATTCCCATTATCTGGCGCAACTTTAGCATTACAACCCTCTCCACTAGTGTCGAACTTTTTCCTCTAGCACAGCACTCGGAAGGACATGAATATTCAACGTCGAACATTTTTGGGCCACTTAGAATTAGAAATTTCACTCCTTTCCGGCTAGCACGGCCACTTTACAGATAAATCACTTCCTGCCTCGGCAGAAGAATCACCACGGTAAAATTCAATTCATCCACAAACACTTCCTGGACGCCCAAGGAAGACGTGAAAGGAAAATTTCTCCACAAGATGAAAAAATTTGCACAAGACTTGGGACAACTGCCAGCGTGTAGAATGGTCACTTTGATGGCGAAATTTCGAGTTAAATTTCTCGGCAAGCTGTCGACCAGGTGGCGGTAACGATGATTAAAATATCTGAACAAAGACGGATCGAATCCTACTTTTAATTGATCGCAATTCTCGCGCGTGTGCCCTCTTTTGCGATCCGTAACAGACTCTTCGATTCGCCCAAGCAGAACAGCTCACCTGTGACGAACAGCCATCGTAAGGCACCTGTCGCAACGACAGTCGACGAGCCCCTCATCCATCCACTGTAGATTGCATTGTGGCAATGCAATTCGTGGATGAACTGCGTTATAAAGATGTTGCTGTAACTAAATTGTAATTGTCGATTTAAATAATTAGCTTTTTTTAATTCACAATGGAAATTGGATCAGCATTATGATGGTTTTCGAGCAGTGTGCTTGGGCGACTGCTCGATTGTTATACAGGGGAGGTGTTTAGTTGGTAGTCCAATCGCCTTTTTGCGAGCAGGGGAGTCGCACACTCTGTGCGTAAATGACATTCGCCTCCTAATCACAAAACAAAAAACAAAGGGGAGAACTGCGAGATATACTACTGCGTCCAAAAAATAAGGTGACATTTGAATTTAAACTGCGCGCGTCGAAGGATTCGGAAAATTTTTTCTATGTCAAATTTACATGTCAAAATATCCATTAGTGTTTGAGATACGCGTCGTTTTGTGAGCTGCTAAAAGTGAGTTTTTCGTTTTTTGCGATGTCGTAATTTGTCGAATTTGCATTAAATTTTGTTTTGCGGAATCGACTTTCTGGTGCGGATACGTTGAGGATGGTGCAGAAAGCCTTTGATGATGAGCCTACGCATAAAAAAATTTGCAAGTGG
This sequence comes from Odontomyia ornata, assembly GCA_963969285.1. Classification (NCBI taxonomy): domain Eukaryota; kingdom Metazoa; phylum Arthropoda; class Insecta; order Diptera; family Stratiomyidae; genus Odontomyia; species Odontomyia ornata. The sequence goes on from OZ017740.1 coordinate 118,399,696, forward strand.
TATAGTGAGTACCAAGCCGGCCGTGAACGTGTCGAAGACGACGAGCATCCTGGGCGACCATCAACTTCTTCTCTCTTTCGTTTATCGTGGTGTTGTGCATTATGAATTCCTTTTGCCGAGCCAAACAGTCAACAAGGAATATTATTTGAACGTTATGCGTCATTTGCGTAACGCTATCCACCTAAAAAGGTCGGAATTGTGGAAAGACAATTCTTGATTTTTACACCACCATAATGCACCATCCCATACTGCACTCGTAATTCGTGATAATTTCGCCAAAAACTCAACCCATATCGCTCCGCAACCGCCGTATTCACCTGATCTGGCGCCGTGCGACTTCTGGCTGTTCAGCAAGCTCAAAAGACCGCTCTTGGGACACCGTTTTGATACGATAAAGGAGATTCAAGCCATAGCGAAGACGGAACTGAAGGCCATCCCGGAAACGGCGCGTATCTCAAACACTAATGAATATTTTGACGTGTAAATTTGACATAGATGTCACTGACGGTACTACCAACCTAAAAAAAATAATTCTCAAAATCCTTCGACGCGCGCAGTTTAAATTCAAATGTCACCTTATTTTTTGGTCACAGTAGTATAGGGTTATCCATTTTACGCTTCGGAAAGTAAAGCTAAAGAAAACACATAAAGTATTCACACGGAAACAAAATTTTTCATTCAATATAAAGATTGAACCTTGCCGGTACACGTGAAACACAACATCATTCAAATGTCCTCCACGGGACCTCTTACAGGCCTCAATCCTTTTGAGGTAGTTTTCAATGACTTTTCGGCACATTTCCGGCAATATCTCGGCCATAACTTCTCGAACATTGGTTTTCAATTGCTCAAGATTTTGAGGATTGTTCGCGTAAACACGATCTTTCGCATAGCTCCATAAAAAGAAATCCAAAGGTGTTAGGTCGCAGGATCTTGCGGGCCAATTGACATCACTCAATCTCGAAATTACGCGTCCTGGAAATTTCTCTTGTAAAAGTGCTCGAGTAGCCTGTGTTGTGTGGCTTGTGGCTCCGTCCTGTTGGAACCACATGTTCTCCAGATCATAATCTTCAATTTCACTCCAAAAATAATCGATTAATATCCGTCCATAGCGGTCAGAATTGACTGTAATGGCTCTTCCTTGATCGTTTTCAAAAAAATACGGGCCAATAACACCACGAAACCATAATGCACACCAAACGGTCGCTTTTTCCGGGTGCAAAGGCCTTTCTGCGATCACCGGAGGATTCTGTTTATTTACGCAACCACTGAGCGAAAAATGAGCCTCATCACTAAAGAAAATATTGTTCGAAAAATCGTTATCAATGGCTTATTGTTCAATCACCCAATTCGCATACATTCTGCGTTGTGTATGGTCTTGAGGCTTAAGTTCTTGAGTGAGTTGGATTTTGTACGGATGGAGATGCAAATCCAAATGCAAAATCCGCCACAATGAGCCGTAAGACAAGCCCAAATGTTGAGCACGTCGAGGAATGTTGCGATGATGCACAAACCTTGCAATATCAATAACCGATCCAGTCTCTTCGAATTTTCTCACTGTGTTCGAAATTGTTTGCTGTGTAGGTCGATTATGTCGACCGTAATCGGCTCGTAAAGCCCTAAATGTTGATACAGCAGAATCACCATTTTATAGTAAAATTTAATAATTTTAACGCGTTTTTCGATTGTTAAACGATCAATATTTCAAACCTTCAACTAAAACAAAAAAACACGCTTTGGATGACATTTAATTCTGACAGATGTCAAATGGCAGGGTTATACTTTCCTACCACGAAATACATTACGAATTGTTGGAACATTCATTCATCTACTCTAGGTTTGGCTCTATCTTACTTCAGACTGTTGCCAAAACTCCTGAAATTTCCATATATGAAGCGATGCTCATAAGAAAAGAGGCGGTGGACAGTAGGTATAGGTTAATTTTCATGAATTTTGTTGACGAAGTAGTAGTATGTCCAACGACTGACGAAGAAAACCTGTTTTCTAATACTAAGCATCATAGAGCTTTTTCTGTTGAACTTTCTACATCTGATCTGAAAACATCGAATTTATACAATGATGAAATTGTATATGACTTTAAAAATACAGACTATGTAGGTATTAGAGCCTATTTAGAAACTATAGAATGGATAGAAACTCTTTCAATGTTAGACGTAGATGATGCAGTATCATCATTCTATCAGATATTATTTGACGCCGTTGAAAATTTCGTCCCTAAAATAAAGAAAAGAAATAAGAAATCTGAACCATGGCTAGATAGAGAGCTTAGACAATTACTAAATCATAGAAATAAACTCTACAAGATCTTAAAAAATAGTCCAAACCCAAACGAACAAATCAGGGTAAGTAATGAGAACTTGGCCAACGAATTTTCTCAAAAGTCTCGAGAGGCATACGATCTCTACGTTAATATAACAGGAGAAAATATAATGCGTGACCCTAAGAAATTCTATGATTTTGTAAATACTAAAAGAAAATCGTCTGGGTATCCAGCAACAATGACTAAGGGAGAAACTACTTCCTCTGATTGTAAAACAATTTGTGATATGTTTGCTGAATACTTCCAGGAATTTTTTCTGCCTGCTAGCTCACCGGTACATCATCAGACGCAAATACCTCATAATGGGGGTATTGCAGGAATAACTCTTACTTTAAAAGAAATCCATAAAGCCATTAACGATCTGGACCTGAATAAAGGCCCTGGTCCAGACCATATTCCTCCATCTTTTTTATTTCAGTGTCTAACACAGGAATCCAAACCGCTGCACATAATTTTTAATAAATCTCTCTCATCAGGTGTCTTTCCGACTGTGTGGAAATTATCCAACCTTACACCCATCCACAAAAGTGGAGACGAAAAATCAGTGGAGAATTACAGAGGCATCGCACTACTATCCACTATACCAAAACTATTTGAAAAAATGATACATGATAGGCTCGCCACCTTTGTTGATCCATTCCTTAACGACCAGCAACATGGTTTCCGTAAAGGTCGCTCAACTGTCACTGATCTCATAATCATGGTTTCCGATGCTCTTAATGCCATGGAAAAAGTCCAGCAAGTTGATGCAGTATACACTGATTTTAGTAAGGCTTTTGATCAAGTGAATCACTCCATTTTAATAACAAAATTGCAAAACTTTGGGATCTCTGGGCCTCTTCTGAATTGGCTTACATCCTACCTTTCTCATCGCACTCAAACTGTAAAATTTCAGGGTTACTATTCAAAGAAAATTGTAGCATCATCGGGTGTGCCACAAGGTAGTCACCTCGGACCTCTCCTGTTTAACATGTTCATATCTGATCTATCAAAAGAACTGGCGGGTATACCACACCTATTGTATGCTGATGACCTAAAAATTTACCACGCTATTGGATATCAAACTGAAGCGAGCTTTCTTCAAACTAAACTTTTTTGCCTTAAACAATGGTGTGAGATTAATAAACTTAAACTCAACGCAAGTAAATGTCAGGTCATAAGTTTTTCTCGCAAAAAAAACTTCGTTAGCAATACCTACTTCCTTAATAATGTCGAACTGGAAAGAGTTGAGCATGTTAATGATCTTGGTGTCATCCTGGATCACAAGCTGTGTTTTAATTGACATTATGATAAAATTTTAGCGAAGGCTAATAAGCAGCTAGGCTTCATTAAAAGACGTGCGAAGGAGTTCAAGAATATATGGGTAACAAAATCTTTGTACACGGCCCTTGTTCGCCCAATCTTAGAATATGCGAGCATTGTCTGGGACCCTATCTTTGAAATACACTCAAATAGACTTGAGTCCATCCAGAAGCAGTTTGTACTATTTGCCTTAAGGGATCTTTACGATCCCAGTCAATTCTCAACCTTACCAGAATACTCGCAAAGGCTTAAACAACTAAACATGACTTCTCTGTCATTAAGAAGACAAATCTCATCTTGCTGCTTCGCCTTTTTAAATATCGAAAAAGGTATTCAGATTGAATCACTCTCCACGAAGTTTAATTTTAATAATGCAACGAGACTAACTAGGCATACTCCTTTTCTCAAAGTAACCCATCATAGAACTGTCTATGCAGATAGTGAGCCTATTAATAAATGCTGCAGAATCTTTAAGAACGTGAAGAATTGCTATACACCAGGCATTTCGAAGGCCACTTTTAAAACAAACTTACTTAAAACCTTGAATCCTAATTCATCCTCTGTCCTGGAATTCCTAAGCCCATTTCCACCCAATTGTAATTGTTAAGGAAATAAAATGGAACTATAATGCAATGTAAATATTTTGTACCTTGTTTGGTTCATGAATAAATAAATATTGAAAGTATTCCGTTGGACCTCTTGAAAAATTGCATTTTAGTTTTGCGTGAGGTAGTGGTTAGGATGCTCACGCCTGGTTCAACGCCGTTGGTAGCATTTCGAGCGATTCTTCGGGCGGACTATAAGCGCGTTCAGTTAGATAAGTACTGGTTTCAAATGAGAACGGGTCGGAGCTGGGCCGACGAACACACGGCCAAAGCGTAATACTGACCATATCATCTTCTCAAGTGCCGCAATTGTTTTCACAGCAATCGAGAACATCATGATCAACAAAACGAACGTACTCGAAAGCAGAAGAACCCTCCAAGCATGATCAACATCTGAAAGTGACGTCTCTGCCCATTAAGTATTGCTCGAATATTCGCCAATGTACGAGAAATGGATTGAATGACTAGAGACCCTATATAAAGGCGAGCTGAATGAATGAGGGGATCATTACAACGGCGATAGTAAAAACTGCGATAGTGTGGAGTGCGAATTAAAAGCGATATTGCTTGTGAAGTGATAAACTGTTGAAGTAAAAATTGAAAGACAAGTTGTGAAATAGTGAAATAAATTATTGTGCATTATTAGTAACTCTTTTAAATTAATTTAAAAGACATTGCGTTTTCTCTTTCCCGGAACATTAAAATTATTGGCCGCGAACCATAACACGCGACAATATGATCAAGATAATGTGATACGCTATCTCTAAGCGAAGGCCCGAAAGGTACAAAAAAAGTATCATGACTCGTTAATCAATGTCGTTTGAATTCCGGTTTCAAAACTTTTCAATCAACTTCCAATTCGCTCCGCCATTCTGTTAATATTTAATAAGTCAAGCCAATCGAAGCAGGCAGGCATGTTGGGAAAAATTATTATTTGAAAACATTTTCTAGCTCAAAAGAAAAATTTTTCTGGTCAAAATGATTTTCCTACACCTCAAAGTAAATTCAAAGACAAAAACGAAACTTGGTTACCGCATTCTGGGTTATATTTTATTTCTCCACGTTTCACCTCGTCTACAGTCAACTAAACTTCATTCATAAATTTAATTGATGTTCCCGTCCTGTTAAGTGCTAAAACAGGTAACAAATCTTAACTCCCTCTAATCTTCAATGGCATTTTCATTTCATTGCACTATGGCCGTTCTCGTTTCTCGCCATCTGCTCCGTCTCATACCTGAGATTTATATTCAGAATCAATGAAATGCAGGTCGCGCCACCAAACACCATCTTCAACCGCAACCAAGCCAAAGTCCAAAAGGTAAAAATCACCACTTAATGGGTCACAATAAATTCCGTTTGTCCACCATCCAGAAGAATCTTCTCCTCGCATCATTCAGTTCTCAGATACGAGTACTCGCATCCGAGAATATTCTAAAGATCACAGTCACTCTTTCTTTCATTCCACTCTGCTTCCATGCTGCCAAGTTCGGGACTCCGATCCTTAGAATCATTCCCTCATCTTGGACTGGTATCTCAATACCTTGACTGTGGATGCTGCTAATGCACTGGTCCATATGTAAACGCCACGTATTAGTTCAAAGCATTTACACCTTTAAAAGGCAACGATGTGTTTTTAATTTAATAAGTAGATAAGCGAATAGACAGACAGACGGACCATAGATAATGCCCATAAATTAGACGCTTTGAATATAAGGGCCGTTTTATCGTCACGCATTCTCCCTCGGCGTATTTGTATTCTGGCTTAGCTGGAGGAGAGTGGATCAACGCAAAAGTCAGTTGGGAGATGGAAGGAATTTTGAAAATTATCGCTTGAACGTATTTAATAAATTAATGGAAAATCCAGAGCGCCTTGATGAGATATGCGGGGATTATCTAAAATGCATTTTAATCTGTTTTTAGACTCTTTGGGGGAACGTTAATGAATCTGAAAAGGAGATTTACGAAGTACGAATTGAATTTCGTATAAAAGGAAATTTATTTGGAAGGTCGTAGAGCGTGGAAGGGAGGTAATTATTTATAGGATTTTGATTAAGTGATGTACATTGTAAAGAATTAATTTAAATAGTGCGTAGGCAATTCAATATTTTTTTTCGGGACAATTTCCTGGTTGCTTTTGTATTGTTCGGTTATTCTTTTAATAGAAATGTAGCTCGAACTGTGATATTGTTTAGGCAACCACATTTTTGTTGATTATAAATAAGGATTAAATACGATTTTTTTTCTATTTTTTTTTTCAAGTTCGTGAAGCCGTTCGAAAAGGGAATATTGAATCAAGATTTTATCCTACACTGAGTTCGTACTGAGAATAAGAAAAGGGTTTCTTTGTGTAATTTGATACAATAAGCATAAGATAACGTGAAAAGAATTAATTTCCGGTAGCTGCGAATAGATAAAAAAAAACGAATTTCAAGTGTATATGAAAACATTTTGAATTTACATTTCTATTAATGCTTGTAATAAAAACTGTCTCAACAATATTAAGCAGTTTATAGTAAATTATTTTATTTCGTTTATTTTTGACCAAACTTAAGCAAGAACGTGTAATAAGCTTAGTGCAAATAATTTTCGAAAACTCGAATAATGCATTCAATGCGTAAAGAGTTGATTGGTTTACCAGTGAATTTTTTTGGTAATATTTCAGTGCCTTTCAAGATCATCATTCAGCATGCGCAATGCAGTTGGGGATCTAGGTTTCCAACTATTTTATCTCCCTAGGGTTCTTGAGAAGCGATAGAAAGAAAATTCAGTTCTTAAGTAACTGATTGTTATTTTAAAAATGAAGCATATACTGTCCATCAAGATCAGCGATCTTTAGATCGGTTGACAGGGGTAGTGTAGATAGTGTAGTAGTAGTCATAACACTTCTCCGAAATTTTAATTGCAGATTTGAAAAAAAATTAATTATTTCCATTCAAATCATAAAATATTTTTATTTTTATTATATGTAAATTTTGTATCATTTTTCTTCTATATTAAATTTAAATTTTTTTTTCTAATTATATTCTTTATATTTGTCCTTTTATTATTATTAAAAATTTTTTCATTTTTTTTCTTCTGTTAATTTCAAAATTCAAATCTGCAAATTAAAATTTCGGACATGAGAGCACTGAAATCATACAGCCATTAACTTGGCTGGGCTAGAAGCTTGGGAATTTGCCGTTGCGACACCGAGAAGTGGACGATGGACAACCAAAGGGGAGTCTGCTTTGAATCGCCACAGCGATCACCGGGAGTCTGCTTGGAATCGCCACAGCGACCATGGGGAGACACAACGAGAATGCCGTGCGTGATTATTGATTGCGAATATGGATTTCTGCGTTTGTAACTGTTTTCTTACTTACGCGGGAATAATTAACGCTTTTTAATGGTGAAAAAATGTAGGTGAGTACACCTGTCTGCTTTGCTTTGTTTTAATTTGTTTATCAAAAATATTGTTCACTATTTATCCGAATGCATGAATCATTGAATATAATGAGAAATTATTTTTATTTCACACTAATTTCAAAAATGATGTAGAAAAAACAAAAAAAAGAGAAAATAAGGAGTTGTGTATAGGTTGAACTCAAAAATTTCGCGAGAAGGAGGTAGTAGTTAGATGAATTGCCGTAAATATACACGATTGAATTCATTAGGATTTACTTAGGACTTGGAACGGTTGTTTGTACTTGTTTCAAATATTTTTGCAATAACTTCGATGAATTCTGTAACTTATTTGAAACGGTTCGGGGCTAGTGAAAAACTGATAGTACCTCTTCAATGAATCGACTACACACGCCTGTATTAACAGAAATTAGTTAAGTATAATAAAGAAAATGTGTGAGTAGAGAATTACATTCGGTCGTTCCTTTCACTGGGAACCTGAAAGGGTATGGTACCCGCAACGATGGCCGGCCCCTCCGCTGTAATGAGCTAGCCGTCGGACGAGCTCCTGCCTTTTTTATGCGTTACAAGGGCTCTTGCCCGGGTAGAGTGGCCTTCCGCTCGGGTGCCCTTTTATGGTATTTATATTTTTATGGGATTCCATGGCATAATACTGTAACATAAATTGGCCACGCTTATGTTTCTCATTCCCAGGAAAAATTCATACAAATTATGTTTGTATGAGTTTTTCACTTAAATGGGAAATATATGGCCACGTCTACATTTGGATCTTGATCCGGTTGGGAGGAAGCGAGGGCGCGCCACTTTCACCAGGATGCCCCACTCTTATTTGTGGGCCGTAAATATCATCGGTAACGATGAAGTCTCTGTGTTCTCCCGGCCCAGTTTGTTACTGGCTATAAGCAACTTCAACCCTTAGTAGGTTACCTCGGCCTCGACACCAGTCGATCGACTTTAGACACTTTTCATTTCCTGAATGTGAAATTTTTTCGTAGTGAGTCCTTGTGCTGGGAAAAAGAACACGCCCCACGACACCGCAATGCTAGCCTGCCAGCGCATTCACGCGTCCACAGACAAGGCCAATCTCGGCGAGCCGAGGCAGCTGACCATCGCTGCAGTCCTTCACGGACACTTATATCACTACAATAGTATGAAATATAGACGACGGATAGCAAGACACTGAATTCCAAGCCATTACATTCAAAACAATAATCAGGCGCGTATGTTGTGCTCTGGACCTGAACGCAATTATCAGAGCCGTATGAAGCTACGTTTGCGAAACAGATGCCTTCGCAGACGTCTGGCAAACTCGAAATAACTTTCAAAGCAGAGTTGATGCTAGCCATGGCTTTTGAAACTTGGTATGACAAAAGTTCCTTAGTCTTTCCGGAAAAACTGACGTTGAATACTAGGCTCTATGGGCAACGTTCTTTTGGGAAGAAGTACTTGCCTGTATCGGGCCACCGACCAGCAAGGGTACTGTTGAGTTCTTGACACCCCTGAGCGCCCATCACATAGTGCTGTGTGGTGTTTTGTGTAGTGTCGGGGTGTATCCACGCTTTCTATTTCCGGCCGCTTCCCGACTTTCAACGCGATGGCAAATGTGGATCGCCTGACCGAGGACCTAAAATGATTGGCTCGAATCGTCGAAGGCGTCATTTCAAACTACAAGAAGGATTCGCCCTCAAGGAAGCAGGAAGCCGGGTATTATGCGGCGACTGGAGGCCGCGTGGGAGGATTTTGAACTAGGCGATAGTCACATCCGATCCCTACCGGAGGTCGCTCCGTCGCACGAGTACTTTACCCTACATATATTCGACACTACCCAAAGGCAACTACCTCCGTTACCAGCAGCACTTCCGCGATCAAATGCACGCCAAAACACACGTGGACACGCTAACCGGGGAACAGTCACCAAAAGGGCTCGAAATTCAGGATAGCGAGGACAAGGACTACACTGCAGAAGCCTCAGCACTAAGACATGCCAGTATAGTCAGGATGCTGCGTCGCTACAAAGTCATGGCAGGCTTGTTGAGGAGGATTATCGACCGTTTGGACCAGGACAAGGTCACTCGGACCTGGTGCAGGAGTAAACTCATGACCCTCCAACGAGGTTGGCAAGAGCTGGATGAATATCACCAGCAGATCGTCGAGCTCCATGACGATACTGAAGCGTATGGTTTTAACGTGCAACAGTATATTCATTTGGAAGAGCTTACCCAAGATTGGGTCATACGTCTGGGATCGAAAGTGGATGAATCAGCGCCACACCAGTCTCAGTGATTTTGCCTGTAACTCCTCTTAAAATGCCTCTGCCGAAAATAAAACTCCCCACCTTTGATGGGAACTATTTACATTGGCAACAATTCCACGACTTGTTCATGCAAATGGTGCATAGCCAACCGATGTCCAAGTGCCAGAAGCTACGGTACCTCAAGGCCGGTCTCACCGGAGAAGCAGAGCTTTTGATTCGAAATTTTGCATTGTCGGATGGCAACTACGAGGCGAAAGGTACGACAACCGGCGACTATTGGTAGCGACGCTCATCAACAAATTGATGACTCAGCCATCTAATGCTAATGAAAGGCCATCAGTGGCAGTAATAAAGGCTCTACAAGACACCACACAAGAGTGTCTCAGAGGCCTGGAGAGCCTGCAAGTGTCCACAAGGGACTGGGCTCCGTTGCTGCTACATGTGCTAATCCGAAAATTGGATCCAGCGACTCACGCATCATACGAACAATCGTTATCCAACCCGCGCGAGCTACCACTCTTGAAGAGTTCGTTGGACTTCTTGGAAACGCGTTTAAGCCTCGAAACACTCGACCATAAAACAAACGAACCGGAGATCAACCGTAGGAAAGCCACCAAGTCGACTGTGACCACCATGACAGCTTCTCGGTGCTTAATGTGTGAGCAGGATCACCCGCTTTACTACTGCCCGGATTTTCTCAGGATCACTGCTTCAAAGAGACTTAGTTTCGTGCGCGCTAAGAAGCTGTGCGTGAATTGTCTTGGAGAAGGACATCAGGCCTCCGGTTGCGCGACCAGAAGTTGCAAGCAGTGTTCCAAGAATCATAACACCCTGCTACATCTGCCTGGAGACAACAAGCCCAAACAGACCAAGACGATATCTTCGAGCACGACAACGCCAAAACAAGACTCGACACCGCAAACAAATGCAGAACCGCCATCGCTCACTTTAACGACTCCGATGGAGCCAAGGACATGTACAACCGTCGTCAGGCTGGTCGGCAGCAATAGGAAGACGACGGATTGTTGAGCTGTGCTGGATCCGGGCTCACAAATAAACCTAGTCACCAAAATTACATCAAAAAATTGGGTTTATCATCAACAACAGGGTAGGCGGTAGCACTGAGAAGGCATACCATAAGGTGAACCTCGGCCTAAGATCTAGATTATCAGAATTTGCAGCGCAGTTCGAAGCCTACGTCAGGGACAAAATTATATCCCCGCAACCGTCTCGGAACTTGAACGCATCGGGATGGCACATTTCAAAATCATAAGGCTGGCAGATCCAGACTTCCACCGAACGGAGCATGTTGGTGAGTGCCGAACACTTTTACGAGGTCCTAGCCATTGGACAAATAAAGTTGGGCCCATAGCTCCCAGTGCTGCAGGACACGCTCTTAGGGTGGATTGTAGCCGGAAGAGTGATCACACCTCAAGTGTCTTCCGTGACATGAGGCATCCTGGCAGAAGATAACCAGCTTAATCAGCTCATCAAGCGATTTTGGGAGGTCGAAGAAGTAAGGGATTCGTAGCACAAGCTTACGTTAAATGAAAAGGTTTCCGAAGCACATTTCTATCAGACAATGACAAGACGTCCTGACGGCAGTTTCTTGGTTAAACTCCCATTCAGCAAGGATCCTGAGACGTGTCTTGGAGCGTCGACTGGAGAGGAACCCTGATCTAAGACATCCATACGAGGGCTTCATGGAGGAGTATATTGGGCTTGGGCATATGAAGGAGGTGACGTCGCAGCAGCGGGAGGAATTCCGATACTTCCTTCCACATCATGGTGTCCTGGAGTCTGACAGCAGTACAAACAAGCTGCGGATGGTTTTCGATGCATCCAGTAAGACGACCACAAACGTTTCGTTGAATGACGTCCTTCAAACAGGACCTAGTGTCCAGGATGATCTATTTTTTTTATACTCCTGCGTTTTAGAATGCCTTGTTTCGTATTCATCACCGACATCGAGAAGATGTATCGGCAGATAATGCTCTATCCTGAATACCGGCGGTACCATGGCTTAATTTGGAGAAATAGTTCAACGCAACCAGTGCGATACTATCAGTTGAAAACAATAACCTACAGCACGACGTGTGCCCCGTATCTAGCTACAAAATGTGTTCTAGCACAAGAGAACCCGCAGAAAGGTATATCGACGACGTCATGACCGGGGCAAACAGCTTAGAGGAGGCGCTTCGCAAACAGGCGAAGCTATGCACAATACTTTCGAGCGAAGGTATACATTTGCGCAAATGGTGTGCCAACCATCCTTTATTGTTGAAGCAGATTAAACCTGAGGACCCACAGATCCAGCTAGGCCTCAGTAGTTTACACGAGGACTATATTAAGACGTTAGGAGTCATCTGGCGTTTGAAGACTGACGAGTTCCAGATCCAAATCAACTTGGATCCAACCGATGCGAAGTTCTCCAAGAGGACGATGGCATCTGATATAGCCAGAGTGTTCGATCCATTGGGCATTCGGGCTCCTGGGATAGTAGCCAACAAAATTCCTGCAGGAATTATGGCGATTGGAATTGGACTGGGATGCAGCATTACCAGTGGTCCCAGTGGTCTGCCATCATTGCAGCAGGCCCGATTTTCTCGTCACATCAGTATATGGCGCAGCGATTTATATGCGGCCAACCCTGAGGAGCGATCAAGTCGTCGTCAGGTTGCTATGCGACAAGTCAAGAGTGGCCCCGATCAAGACACTTACTGTTTCGCGCCTGGAGTTGTGTGCAGCGAAGCTAGGCGCTGAGCTCACAAGACGAGTTAAGACAGCGCTCAATCTGCAGGATGTTTTTCAGATATTCTGGACCGATGCTGAGATTGTCTTGGCGTGGATCAACTCTACTGCATCATCGTACAATACCTTTGTGGCGAACAGGATCTCGGCCATACAAACCCTCTCAAGGCCGGACCGATGGCGACACTTAGCGTCTGAAGACAACACAGCTGACATTCTGTCATGTGGGATGGCGCCGGCTGAATTGAGCCGCTGTAGTATATGGTTGCAGGGACCGCCATTTTTATCCACGGTAGAATCAGTTTGGCCTTCCGAGTATCGGAATGGGGGCCCTTGCGATTTGGAGACGAAACGGACCAAGACCGCTATGGTAGCGGCAGACGCCCCTGAAACACTTTATTCAGCAGATCCAACACGGCAACTACTTCAAGAGGCTGCAGCGCATAGTGGCCTACATGATGCGGTTTATCTGTGGTCGGCAGTCAAGCAATCTCAACTGAGCCCACGAGTGATGAACTATCCACAGCTCTGTAGATCATCGTGAGGTATGTACAATCACAAACTTTGAAATGCCAACTTTTGGCTCATCAGGCCGGGGAGGCGTCTCCGTACGCAGTTTGTTGGTGGGACTGGCGCCATTCCTGGATCCAGAGGGCATAATCCGTTTCGCTGGGAGGCTGCCAAGATCACGTTCAACGCCAAACATCCCATTTTATTACTGTTCAGACAACCGTTCACCAGATTGCTGATGATGGACATCCATCGCGACCACTACCATCTAGGTGCGCAAACACTGCTCGCTACCATTAGACAGCGGTTCTGGCCAATTCGAGGAAAACAACTCGCAAGATCGATTGTTCAACGGTGCGTGTGGTGCACCCGAGTTAAGCCTAAGCTGTTTTCACAAGTCATGGGAAACCTGCCCAGTGCACGTATTCAGCCAGCCCGTCCGATTATCAACTCCGACGTGGATTTCTGTGGGCCTATGATGATCCATTACCGAGGTAGAGGTACCCGACTGCAAAAAGCGTCCCTAGTCATATTTTGATGTTTGGCTACAAAGGCCGTCCATCTGGAGCTAGTCAGCGATCTAAGCACAAAGGCATTCCTCTGTGCTCTCAAACGTTTCATGGGACGACGAGGACACTGCCGAAACCTATTTTGCGACAACGCCACCAACTTTGTGGGCGCTCACAACCAGCTATCAGATTTGTCGTCCTCATTATATTCCAACGAAGCGCGTCAATAAGTAACAACGGCGTGCTCCAGCCGGGGAATCGATTTCCATTTCATCCCTTCTCGCGCGCCTCATTTCGGCAGCTTGTGGGAGGCGGCCAAATCAGCCAAAAATTTGATCCGTCGAGGCGTTTCGTCGTTCGTTCTCACCTGCGGGGAGCTGCATACCTTGGTGGTTGAGGTAGAGGCTATCCTCAATTCTAGACCACTGACTCCGACATCAAACGATCCCAACGATTTGGCAGTCTTAACTCCAGCACACTTTCTCATCGGAGAACACCTCACAGCCATGGTGGATGGTCGCGCAGAGCCAGTCACCGGAGGTCTCCATACCCGGTGGAAGCTAATCAATCACCTCACACTCAAATTCTGGAGACGATGGTCGCACGAGTACCTGGCGCAGTTGCAGCATCGTTTCAAGTGGAGACAGTCACACTCCAATGCGATCCCGGGAACAGTGGCCATCATAAGCGAAGATAACGCCCCATCCGTCCTTTTTAGGTGGATAGCGTTACGCAAGTGATGCATAACGTTCAAATAATATTCCTTGTTGACTGTTTGGCCCGGCAGAAGGAATTCATAATGCACAACACCACGATAATCGAAGAAGAGAAGAGGTTGATGGTCGCCCAGGACGCTCTTCGTCTTCGACACGTTCACGGCCGGCTTGGAACTCACTATACCACTTGTAAACATTTTTTTTAGGCATAGCCTCATCACCAAAGGCTTTCTGCACCATCCTTAACGTATCCAAACAAAATTTAATGCAAATTCAACAAATTCCGACATCGCAAAAAACGAAAAACTCACTCTCAGCAGCTCACAAAACGCGTATCTCAAACTCTAATCAATATTTAGACATGTAAATTTGACATAGATGTCACTGACAGTACTACCAACCTAAAAAAAAAATTCTTCAAATCCTTCGACGTGCGCAGTTTAAATTCAAATGTCACCCTTTTTTTGGACACAGTAGTATTAATGGCAACGCAAGTGCTGATTAAACTTTTATGGAAATCTTTTGAAACTAACTATATGAGCTATTTAAGCCGACAAGTTATTACCTTTGTGTGGTAATCACTGTGAAATGTGTAAACAGCAACTGTGAGAAGGACGAAACCTGTGTTTTTATGTTTAGAACAATTTATTATCCGCCGATTTTCAACATGTGATCCATACGTGTGCAACTCAATTTAATTAGCAAAATATTTGCGCCTCTATAAAGGGTCTCTAAATATGAACATTGGTAGATTCTTTTTATGTTAATAAATACCCATGTGGTGCTACGAAAATTGCAGTAAGCAGTCAAGTAGTAGGCAAGCCAAATTCTTTTTCGAAACCTTACACTACATACGAGAAATTTACTTTTCCGGCTGATGCTGCCAACGGGGATTTTTCTAATAGTACTTGTTGCTACCATGCATTAATTGCAATTGGACAGCAATCGTCAAGTACTCGTAATTATATTTCCTAATCCCGTTATGACGCTTGCACCAGCTCAAGCTTATACTAACTTGCCCATTACAATGTAATTGATGCAAACATTTTATCGCACGGCATCAACTGGAACTTGATCGTTCAATCTCTAGTTGGCGAAGGGAATGTCAACAAATTGCGCGAATATTCACCTTCTCAACACCAACGGTTGCATAGTGTAGATGGTAGTGTTCATTGAGATCGCAAATTCGAGTTCACTCGCGGCCAAACATCTTTTTAATCTTCGCTAAATTACAGCGGATGATGATTTGTACAAAGATATGATGGCGTTTTGCATCATCATAACTATGTGTGTCGAGTTTTTGTCTCGCATTTTGGCCCTTCAACTTCTATTGACCAAATATTAAACCACTGCCATCCTGAAATCATAGTTCCAGCCCAGTGGAGTCTTTTTGAAGGAGTTTGTTCTTAGTGCAAATTTGCCTTAGTCCTGATTCTTACTTGTTAGTGTCCTCCATTTATATTCCTAGCAATTCCCCATTGAAGATATACTCGTATGTCACCTTTTTATTGAACTGTCGAGCTATTTTCTAACCAGGTTCCCTCAAGACTGTTTTCTTTTATGCGGTGATTTTAATGCACCAGTCATTACGTGGAAACTCACTGAAACTCCAAATACAGTAGTAGGTGGCCAAATTATTAGGGACAGTGGCCGAATTTATAATTTATTATATTAATTTGAAAAAAGATGTTATTTTTAAAGGGTTATTTTATTTGATATTGCTACTGGCATCATTGTTATTGTTTATGTGAAGTGGCAACACAGGATACGTGCGTCATTTGTCAAGTCTGTGTTTGTGCGTCATTTGTCAAGTTTGTGACGTTTCGTCTCATTTAGTCATTGTTCGTTAAAAAGTGCGATTTGCAGTATTGTGGTTTGTTGTACTAACTTTTCGTTTTTCTTAGTTTTTAACCGACTTTTGAGCATGAAATAATCAAAAGGTAAGTAATGCTTCTTATAGCAATACATTTGCTATGTTTTGTCAGTGAATTGATATTTTATTAATGGTTCGATACGATAACTTCAAATTTTATACTTTTTAGAATGGGTAAGGCTTCGGACACGTCGCCAAGGAAATGTAGAGGGATACAAACGTTGATACTGCACTCCACATATTCCCAGAGAGACATCGCGGCTATTGTTCGGGTTCAAGGTCTGTTGTCAATAGGATCAAAATTAAAATGGACAGTAAAATACCTTTTGAGGCAAATGTGGCAAGAAAAGAATCACCACACCTCGTACCGATCGAAAAATCAGGGACATCTGGCTCGAAAATCGTAAAAAGAGCGTTGCCCTTTAGACTCCGATGATGAACGACGAGGGTGTAAAGATTTCCGGAAGCACAATGCGGAGGCGGTCGGTCGAAGAAAATTTGATGGGTCGGCGGCCTACCAAAAAACCATGCCTAACCAACAGTATGAAACAGAAACAACTGCAATGATGGCAGACTGGAGTCGAGTAAGTATTACTTTTTTGAATAGTGCGGTTGGTCAATAACAATTTCATTCTTGGCTATTGAAAGGTGTGCTTTACTAACGAGACAACGTTTCAAATTTTGGTTGACAAAAGTTCTTTTGTAAGACGGCGCCCTGGAGAGCAATTTCACGCAGATTGCCTTGTACAGAGGGTTAAACTCCCGGTTAGTGTAACGGTGTGGTCTTTCATCTCAGCCAAAGCCATGGGGCGCCTCTACATCGTAAAAGGGACAATGAAGCAAGATTAATACAAGCGAATACTAGAAACCCGGCTACTGCCAAAGATCAATGAATGGTTCCCTGATGATGACAGCTACATTTTTATGCATGACGGCACCGTGACACAAAGCCAGAGTTGTTACTACATTTTTGGCTGAAAAAGATATCACTGTTTAACCTTGGCCAGGAAATTCGGCCGACATGAATCCTATAGAAAACATGTGGGAACTCACCAAACGGGCGATGACGAAAGAAGTGATTACCACAAAGCGCCAGTTGATTGACATTTTAATCAGAGAATGGCATCATAACCCTAAACTTCAAGAAAACGCAAAAGCATGTATTGAGAGCATGCGCCGACGCATAGAAGCTCTTATTGCAGCAAAGCGTTGCATCACGAAATAATGAATTTTTTTTTTATTTTTTATTACTATTAATATTATTCATATGAAAAATATGAAACACTTTAGTATAATCTTTTGTAGTTTTTATGATAACAACATACTACAGATACAAATAAAAAATATACAAGAGACCTAACACTAAAAATTTGTTATAGACATCCAATTAATGTAGAAAATTCAAAAATCTCAGTACTGTCCCTAATAATATGGTCACCTACTGTATTTTGTGAAATAGTCAACTCTCTAATTGTTTTGCGTCGTTTCTATCTTACTGCTGTCTCAAATAGATTGTTTACCTAATATAAATAATCCGTTACTTGATCTTATCTCCATTAGCTCTTCCCTTTCAAATAATATGTCTTTTTCTTACATTGACCCATATGTTCCGTCTCACCCCCATGATCCTACTTTGAATTTTGAGTTGTATTTTTCTGATATTCGTTGCAAAAAGTCGTCTCTCCCTCTGTCTTTTAATTATAAGAAAGATAACTTTCAAGCCTTATCTGATGCCCTCAACTCAGTAATTTGGCCTGATTTTTTTTCTGGCCTATCCTGTGATGACGCTACTTCCAAGTTTTACCGTTTGCTGAATCTGTTAACAACTGATGTCACACCGGTCCGTCGTCAAAAAAAAAACAGTCAGATGCTCCTTGGCTAACTTCTGAGGTTTGCGGTTTCGTCACGGATGACCGCCACTCCTCAGGAGCTGCCACATGCCATGTGGCAGCTCTTGAGGAGTGTCCGTCATCCATGACTAAATCGCAGTTTTGCTGGCACCAGCCCTCTTAAGCTGGAAACGCTGGTCTTCATCGGACCAAGAAAATGTCCTATCATGTTGATAGCTAAGAAGGCCCGGGTGAAGAATAAGTGGTTCTTTCACTTAGGAGACTGGCACTATTGATCAAACCCTTTTGATTTGGTTTTGAGGTTTGTCTTGCCATTAAAAGCAAAGAGAGAGCCAGAATGAAGTTTAAGTTAGACGAGTCTGCCGGAGCTCGAGATGATTATTGTAAATTACACTCCATCGCCAAAACCGAAATTAAACGAGTGCTTTGTAATTATTACCCGGCAGTCGAACCAATTAACCCAAACCATTCTGATCTTACATTCGCTCTCTTAAGTCCTCCCCCTATATACCTAACAACGTTTTCTTCGACAATTTAACAGACTCTACTCTAGAGTCTGTTCTTCAACTGTTTGCTAACTTTTTCTCTTTTTCATTTAATACTCCACCTGCCGTGTGTAACTTTTCTCCGAATTTTTCCCATCCTAAGATCCTGTCCAGCTTTTCCAAAAGTCCCTCTGAAATCGAAACGATCATCAATAGTTTTAATGGATGCATTGGCTCTGGCCCTGATGGAAATCCCTGCTTTTTCATGAAATCCCTTTCCTCTGAACTGTCTCTTCCTCTGTGCATTTTGTTCAACTTGAACTTATCCTCGGGCAAGTTCCCTGTAATTTGGAAAGTAGCATATATCACCTCAATTTTAAAGTACGGTGATCCCCGTGAAGTTTTTAATTATAGACCTTTATCAATACTCTCTGGCTTTTGCACGGCAAACTTATTCCTATTTTATCTCCTTTACTTTATAGTCAGCAATATGGTTTCATTCCCGGAAAAGCAACTACTGATAACTTATTGGAGTTCTCAGATTTTGTTGCCAGAGCGCTTGACTCTCATGCTCAAACGGGCGTCTTATATACTGATTTTCGCAAGGCCTTTGATACAGTACCACATAATATACTACTAATTAAGCTGAAATATGATGGTTTCCCAGAAAGTTTTCTTTCCTGGTTCGAATCTTACTTAACTTCCCGTTTTTGTTGCGTTTGTCTGCAAAAATTAGATTCTTCTTAGTTCTGTTCAATTTCTGGTGTTCCACAGGGTTCTATTCTTGGTCCACCCCTATTTGCTTTATTCATAAATGACCTTCCGTTGAGTTTAAATTCTTCATCCTTGCTTTATGCTGACGATATGAAACTCTTCAGACGAATTGTAAATGTTGATGATTGCAGAATTCTCGAAGATGAATTTTCAAGCAATATTGTGAACAAGAAGAAATTCAACATTTGCCGACAACAACACGAGCACCTTGCGGAAATGGTCAAATTGAGCGAATGAATCGAATTATAATACCAATTTTAGCGAAGGAAACTATCCATCGAGAATCCAACGATGGGGTACAAGCATTTCGAAACGTGCAACAACACATTAACGCATCCTATAGTAGAAGTGTAGGGATGAGTACATTTGAGGTAATGTTTGGTCAGAACATGAGACTGAGAAATAATGACGAGTTGCGAGCAGTAATTGACGAGGGAATTATCAATAGTTTCCGGGAACATTGATCGCATTTGAGGCAAGAAGCGGCTAAGAATATACAGAAGGTTCAACAGGAAAACAAACGGAATTACGAAAAAAGGTGTAAGGTGGCGAAATGGTACCAAATCTGAGATTTGGTGGCAATACGAAGGATCCGATTCGGAACAGGGCAGAAAGTACATAAGAAGTCTCTCGGGCCTTAAAAAGTAATAGCCCAGTCATATTAGGGCTTTCACCTCGGAATGAAAGATAATAAGCTGCAAATTGGTATGAACCTTTGTTTTGTCATTCTAAATGTTGTCTCAAAAGTCACAATCGTTATCGTGTCCGCGTCTCAAGATATTCAAGGTCAAAGGTCACAAAAATCGGTTTTTCGCGAATATCTGGCTTCCTATCGGTTAAATGAGATTTGCATTTATTATAAAAGTTGTAGGCTATAAAATTCCCTACAACTTTTGTTTAAACTTTTTTTTCATACGACCAACCGTTTTGAAGGTAGAGCGCGAAGAGTGCACATCGTACAGTCATATACGGCCTAATGCAAGGTCAAGCGTGAGTTATGGTTATCAGTACGTTATAAAGTCAATTATTTACTTGGAAATTATAATTATTAAACAATGCCTATTATTTATGTACTAACTATTAATTATTTATATTTAATTAAAGTAAGTAACTTGATTATTTATATATAATTATTCATATTTAACTATTTAAGAATATCGGGATCATATGTATTTTCTTCATCGGGATTACTTGGATACAGTGAAGCGTTGAGGCAAGCTTGTCCGTTGCACTGGCCGCAAGCTAAAGAACATTGTAGCCCTGATTTTCTGCATCCACAGCGGGAACCACAACCATTTTTGCAATTGCAAAATATTACGTTTAGTAGTTCGGCTGGTGCTGGAGGTAATAACGTTCGTATGGGCTCCAGGATTTCATTTTCAAGCATCCAGCCCCATTCTTTAGGTTCTAAGTCCTTCCCTAACCACGTTTGAATCTGGTAGTAGACACGTTTTATGTGTTGATGAGCTGCTACACTTGTTGGTGGAAGTGTTGACGTAATATTTTGCAATTGCAAAAATGGTTGTGGTTCCCGCTGGGGATGCAGAAAATCAGGGCTACAATGTTCTTTAGCTTGCGGCCAGTGCAACGGACAAGCTTGCCTCAACGCTTCACTGTATCCAAGTAATCCCGATGAAGAAAATACATATGATCCCGATATTCTTAAATAGTTAAATATGAATAATTATATATAAATAATCAAGTTACTTACTTTAATTAAATATAAATAATTAATAGTTAGTACATAAATAATAGGCATTGTTTAATAATTATAATTTCCAAGTAAATAATTGACTTTATAACGTACTGATAACCATAACTCACGCTTGACCTTGCATTAGGCCGTATATGACTGTACGATGTGCACTCTTCGCGCTCTACCTTCAAAACGGTTGGTCGTATGAAAAAAAAGTTTGAACAAAAGTTGTAGGGAATTTTATAGCCTACAACTTTTATAATAAATGCAAATCTCATTTAACCGATAGGAAGCCAGATATTCGCGAAAAACCGATTTTTGTGACCTTTGACCTTGAATATCTTGAGACGCGAACACGATAACGATTGTGACTTTTGAGACAACATTTAGAATGACAAAACAAAGGTTCATACCAATTTGCAGCTTATTATCTTTCATTCCGAGGTTGACCCCTTTTTTTACCTAATATGACTGGGCTATAAGAGCTGTTCTGCAAGGAGAACGCTGCTTGGTGGAGAAAGTTGGCGAGCATGAAGGACTTAATCGAACGAGAAAGTCATGTGAAAACATAAAGCCATTTCCAACTTCTTCACTGGATATTATCGGTGATATTTCATTAGAGGACGACAACAGCATCGAGGGCGATGCAGGTATCAGGACGGCCGATCTGTAGGAACGATCATTGAACGAACTTTTTCACTATATCGAGTATATCTGTTTCATTCCTAGACTGCCACGGTATTTTTATTACATAATGTATTTGCGAAACCTTATTTTTTTATGAGTTTTGAAGATCATAAAGGACGCAGCGAAGAAATGACATACGGTTCCTGTTTAGGTCCTCAGATTAACGCGATAGGTGTTTAGTGGGTGATCCTGACTACAGCGCCCCCGGATGTTATAAAATTCACTTAACTTGCTTGTTAAATTTTCGTTTAAAACAAGTTTTTATATGGGACCGCGAAGTCTCAGCGTTTAATTATTTCTTAATATATCCATATACATAGAAGAACTCCAATTGTAATATAGAAATGCAAGGCAAATTGAACACAACTAAAGAAACTTCAAGCTAGAAAGATTACTTCAAAGAAAGAAAAAATTCTAATGACTTAATAGGCTAAGAACAAATGACACATAGAATCACCAAATAGCACAAGAAAAACAGTATATTTTAGAAAGTAAATACATGAGAGAAAATTAATCATTATATTAAAATTCAAGAACATCTCGTTGTAATCGAGTTTTATATTCAAACAAAGTGGAAAGTATAAGACCAAGACCAAGAATGTTGTGATTCCGAGGCAAATGTACAAATGGCGAATAAGAAAAGTTTCCGTACGTGCAAATGGGACACTGAAGGTTACTGAAGACCGACTGGCACGCTCAGAAGTAAAGACTGAGATGTTATTACACAAAGTAGGCGGCAATAGATTGTGAAGAAGACGCCTCTTGATAAGTGCTGTAGGGTCAGTGCTACTGTACGGAGCGGAGGTATGGGGCGACGCTCTTAGCAAGGAGGTATACCGAAAACGTTTGGTACAGGTACAGAGAAGAGGAGCACTGAGAATTGTATCTTCGTATCTAACAGTCTCCGACTCGGCGGTGAGAGTGATTGCAGGCGTGATACCTGTCGCCCTCCTTGCTAGAGAGCGCCGCGCTATTTACCTGCGCCGAAACGAGGATGCGAGGGAGATAGTTGTCCGCGAGGAGAGACAGCGCTCGCTCAACGATTGCCAGCAGTCTTGGGTGAATTGCACGAAGGGGAGGTGGACTGCGCGCCTCGTCCCGGATGTGAGACCGTGGCTCAATCGAAGGCATGGTGAGACTGACTTCTATCTGACCAAGCTTTTGAGCGGGCATGGGTGTTTTCAGTCTTACCTGCACAAGATCGGTAAGTCACGGTCCCCCGATTGTCGGTTTTGCCCAGGAGAGGAGGACAATGCCTGTCACACATTTTTTGCGTGTACAAAATGGGTCAGGCTGCGAAGGGAACTCTACAGGGAGACGGAAGAGATCACCGCGGATAATAAAGTTGCGGTGATGCTCGAATCGGTTGACAAATGAAACCAGGTGGCACATTATGCTCGGGCAGTCCTAAAATATAAAAGGGACTCACAGCACCCGGGGGCGCTGGGGCTGGGAGATCGCTCTTCTGGCATTTCCTCTTCCCCTCTCCCCTCCCGCTAGGAAAGGGACTACCCAGCTTGAAGGCGCCCCACGCCATAACAAAACGAGACCTGGCCCGAAGTAATGTGTCAAACGGTTCCAGGCTGGGTTCTCAGGTTGACAGGGGAAGTGTTTAGTGGGTAGTCCAGTCGCGCATGGGAGTCTGTGCATAAATAGCATTCACCTCCCTACCACAAAACAAAATAGATTGTCATAAAGATCGTAGAGCAGGTATTCATCCAGGAAGGAGCTGCGAGATCTTAAGGAGGGCAAGTGTTGGAGTGATAGACGTTCTCTATAGGAAACATATGGTATATGAAATTTGAAGAGAAGAGAAGAAATCTTGTAAATCTGCGCTGTACTGACTCAAGAGCATCAATTAAGTAACGCTGATAAGGACACCATAGTACTAATTGACTGCGAACCAGTCAGAGAAATGGATAGATACTAGAGGAAATGTTGGTGAACATTTTAGAAGTTCTTGAAATAAAACTAGCCATTCTAGATGCCTTCGAAACAATAAAGGACATGTCATGATCAAAGTGAAATTTACCATCAAAAATAACGCCTAGATCCTTGTGAGTAGAAACAACCTCACGAGAAATACCGCTGATTGAATCAGCGAATGAAATGGAGGATTTTTTACGGGAAAAGGACATAAAGAAACACTTGTCAATATTCAAGGGAAGGGAATTAGTAATGCTCTAGGAAACAAGAAACTCTAGATCTGCCTGGACGCCCAAACTGTCGTCGATGGAATGTATATCTCTAAAGACTTTTAAATCACCAGCATAGACAAGCGACAAAGAGTTAAATAAAGAAGGAAGATCATTTATAAACGCTACAAATAATAAGGGACCTTGGATTGGTCCTTGGGGAACACCAGAATAAGGACAGTATGAGGAAGACTTGCAAGACCTATACGTAACCACACACTCACGACAGAGGTTAACATTTAAGGCCTTAAGCTTTTTCATTGGAAGGCCATGGTTGACTGAGTCAAAAGCTTTTGAGAAGTTACAATAGTGTTAATGACATTTACTTGATACTTGCTATCTAAAGCAGAGGACACAGTGTGGGAGAAGGAAAGAAGATTAGAAAGAGTGGATCTACCTTTGATAAAACCATTTGTTCAAAGGCTAGAGGAGGAAGTAGAAGGGAATATAGCCTGTTATGAACTATTCGTACGAGAATCTTGCTAAATGCAGAAAGAAGGGTTATTAGGCGATAGTTCGAGAAGGAAACTTTCTTACCAGATTTATGAAAAGGAAAAACAACGTTTCTTCCAGAGAGAAGGAAATGTACCAGAGGCTAGACTGTTATTAAACAAAATATATAACGAGACACACATAAAGACGAGGAGAGAGTTTTTGCAAAGATATTTGGGATACCATTAGGACCGTTGCTGCAATTTATATCAATCTGATTAAGAAGCAACTCCACTTCAGTTGGACTAATATAAGACAAGGAAGTGGCATGTGAAAGTTGTTGCCCATTACTCGACATAGGAAGAAGAAGCCGGCTAAGCATAAAAAGTAGTAAAAAATATTGCACCAACAGTTCGCAAATTTCATCATCATTTGATGTTTCGATACCACTAAGGTACATAGAGCCAGGCAAGGTATTGACATTTCTTAGCGACTTAATGTACGCCCAAACTGAGATTTCTGCGGCGTTCGGGCGCAGCAAAAAATTATGCGAACGCCAGAGCGTCCTATTAAGGAAAAGCGGGAAACTCTGCAGGACGCTTCAGGCGTTCGAGCCTCGGAAGATAACATAAAGAGCACCAAAAATTCGATTGTCACTGCTGCGATCGTTACCGAAGCGACCGATGCAAGGGTCGCAAATCCCGACATTGCTACGAAAAATCCAGAAGCCAACGAGGAGATTACGGCACGAATAGCAACGAGTGACCAGACACCGCGTGATTGCACCGCCAACGTCGAAAATGTGGCGGAAGTACTGCACTCGGAAACGGAACGCGATAACCTCTCCCAAGGATGGTTGCAAGGTACAATTGTGGCCCAGCGATACGAAGAAGAAAGGCTACTCCGAAAAGCGGGAGATGTTCTGAAAAGAATACAATCTGCATGCGACTCCCCAAAAATCAGCGAAGCAGCAAAGGTGGGGCTCCTTCAACTAGAGGAGCTCCTAGATCGTATAGGGCACTATCGGAGGAGCTGGTTAAGGGCCGAAGGCGAACAGAAGCCTAAAGAGGCTCTTGAGCCGAAATCTAAAGGTGACACGCAGATAGCTCCACCATTAAAAAGTCAATAAGAGAATGGCGTCCAGCCCAATCGAAGGAGGTCGGGATAAAAGAAGTAAGGAAGAGGCACTTGATGGGCGTGGAGCACCAGATCACGGTTTCCAGACAGTGCTTACAAAAGGAGCGAAGAAAGCCGCTAGGAAACTCCTTCAAAAAAAGCCAGAAAGTAAAGTTCGCACGGACTCCCAAGTTGAAAAAGGACCTGATGCAAAACAGAAGAGGCAGAAGCTCCGACGAAGACCCCGGCAGCAGGCACTGCTTGTAAAGCCCCAAGATGGCCGATCCTAGGAGATACTGCGGGACATCAGGGGAAACGTAAGGCCCGAAGACACCAATACTACCATTAAAGTAGTACGACCAACGCGGTCGGGCCACATACTGGTTGAATTTGGAGCAGAGGCCGGCAATGAAGAAGCACTCTGTGACGCAGTAAAGAAAGTCCTCGGCAAAAGCGCAACTATAGCCCCGCTCGAGCCGATGGCAACGATCGAAATAAGAGACATTGACTGCGTGACGGATCTGGCCGAGGTAGAGAGGCCATCAAAAGGGAGTTCCTTAGCGTGGGAAGGATCAAAGCGAGACTTACACCAGAAAACAATAGGGGAAAACGCATGGCTATAGTTGACTTGACCGAAAAGGACGCCGAACAATTCTTGAACAAGGGCAAAGTACGAATAGGGTGGGTAGTCCGTAGGATACGGCGAAGATCAACGCCTCTTCAATGTTTCAAATGCCTTGGTTATGGTAACACCACACAAGTATGCAAAGGACCCGATAGGAGTTCCCTATGTTACAAATGCGGTGAAATGTGACATCAAAGAAAAGAGTGTACGAAGGAGGCACACTGTATTCTTTGCAAGGATGCTGATCCAAAACCTGATTTTGGGCACGTCTTGGGATCAGGAAAATGCTGGGTGTTCCAGGAAGCCCTAGCCAAGGCAAAATTAGAACTCCGATGACCCGCATCCTGCAGCTAAACCTACACCGCAGTTCAACCGCCCAAAATCTGCTTGAGCAGTTTGCGAGGGACATGAAAGCCGACTTCTTGATGCTGAGTGAGCAACACCATAATAAAAGTCCTGCATTATGGTATTCTGATGAAACTGGTACTGCCGCCATCTGGGTTCGGAGCAATGAGTTTCAAGCGGAGAGTTGTGGACGGCGGGATGGTTTCGTGTGGGTTAGGTGCTCATGGAGAACCTTCTTTAGTGTGTACCTAACGCCAAACGAATCGATATCACCTTTCCAAGCCAAGCTTAATGCTTTGGAGGGCTGTGCTCGTTGGGGGCGGCTTCAACGCGAAAGCAATCGAATGGGGCATACCTCAGATGGATCCGCGGGGAAAACGAATCCTGGAAATGGCGGCCAGGACGGCCCTCGTCGTACTAAACTCCGGAAATACGCCGACTTTCCGCCGTATTGGCTGTGAGGGAACCATACTGGACGTGACATTCGCCTCGGAGCCCTTAGTACGGAGGATACACAATTGGAAAGTATTAGAGGACTACTCAGCCAGTGATCATCAGTGCATTCTGCTTGAGTGTGATGCTGTCTCCCGACGTCCGTGCTCTCGGCCTTCTACAACTGGATGGAACATCGGAAGGATGGACGTCGAGAGGTTCGTCGAGGCGCTCACAGCAGGTGAGCCGCTGCATGTAGCTCCGGAAGGGACGGAAGAACGGGCAGCTCAAGACGTGGTGAACTCAACTGTAAGCATCATTACAACTGCTTGCTGCGCTTCTATGCCCCGTCGAAGACCCCGGCACGGCAAGCCCCCAGTGTACTGGTGATCAACTGAAATCGCTGAAAAGCGAGGTGAGTGTCACAAGCTTCGACGTGAGGCTCAACGGGCGCGGAACGGTGACGAGGCATGCAACTGGATGGCAGCACATAAGGCGGCCAGGAAATGCCTTCGCAAACTGATCAACAGTAGCAAGGCTCGCTGCTGGCAAGACCTAGTGGACAATGTAAATAAGGATCCTTGGGGCTGTGGCTACAAGCTGGTCATGCGGAAGCTTGGTGCCCTACGGAAGCCTTGTATACATGACGCGGAAAAGATGGACGCTATAGTGCGGGGACTCTTCCCCGCCCATCCTGTCCGTGTTGACGCTGTCCATGGTGAAACAGCAGTCGAGTGCCCACTCTTCACACAGCAGGAACTGGAGGAGGCAGTCCTCTCATTGAAAGTGAGGAAGGCTCCAGGTCCAGATGGTGTTCCGGCTGAGGTGATGCGGCTCGTCTATCACCATTGTCCTGACTTGCTGCTCAGCACTTTCTACGCTTGCCTACGGGACGGGGTTTTCCCGGTACGATGGAAGGTGGCGAGGCTTGTGCTGATCAGCAAGAGAAAGGGAAATCCCGAATCGCCGTCTGCATACCGCCCGTTATGCATGCTAGACACGGCTGGGAAAGCGCTAGAGATACTCATCAAGGGAAGACTCAATGACGCGATTCGTGCTGCTGGGAACCTATCTCCTCGGCACTACAGCTTTAGAGCAGGACGTTCTACCATTGATGCGATTGCAGAGGTGGTGAACGCGGTCCAAAGAGCAGAGGCACATAGTCGCACCAAGCGACGGATCGTCCTGTTGGTGACACTCGACGTCAGGAATGCGTTCAACTCCGCTAGATGGGTGGATATTCTGAATACGCTGGAAAACTCTTTTCAAGCTCCTGAATATCTAATGCGGCTTTTGAGGAACTACCTAAAGGACCGAAGCCTGCTTTACGACACGTCACAGGGCCAACGAAGAATGGAAATTACATCGGGTGTTGCCCAGGGATCTATCCTTGGTCCGGACCTGTGGAACGTGTCTTACGACGGGCTACTGAGATTTGAGATGCCAGATGAGTCGCGCTTGGTCGGCTATGCGGATGATGTTGCGGCTCTGGTCGCTGGACACACCGTTGAACAAGCGCAACTTAGGCTAGGTATGCTAATGCGCCGAGTGAGGGACTGGATGACTGCTCGCGGGCTGAGTTTAGCACTGGAGAAAACCGAATCGAATCGAAGTCAGCGGTGAAGTACCTGGGGCTACTGATCGACTCGAAGATGAGTTTCTCTGAGCAAATTAGGGCAACGGCTGAGAAGGCTTCTTCGGGAACATCGGCTCTGAGTCGACTTATGGCCAACGTAGGGGGGCCCAGCCCATCAAGAAGACATCTCTTGATGAGTGCTGTAGGGTCAGTGCTACCGTACGGAGCAGAGGTATTGGGCGACGCTCTCAGCAAGGACGTATACCGAAAACGTTTAGCATAGGTACAGAGAAGAGGAGCACTGAGACTGTCATCTTCGCATCCAACAGTCTCTGACTCAGCGGTGAGAGTGATTGCAGGCGTGATACCTGTCGCCCCCTTGCTAGAGAGCGCCGCGCTATTTACCTGCGCCGAAACGAGGATGCGAGGGAGATGGTTGTCCGCGAGGAGAGACAACGCTCGCTCAACGATTGGCAGCAGTCTTGGGTCAATTGCACGAAGGGAAGGTGGACTGCGCACCTCATCCCGGATGTGAGACCGTAGCTAAATCGAAGATATGGTGAAACTGACTTCTTTCTGACCCAGCTTTTAAGCGGGCATGGGTGTTTTCAGTCTTACCTGCATAAGATCGGTAAGTCACGGTCTCCCGATTGTCGGTTTTGCCCAGGAGAGGAGGACAATGCCTGTCACACATTTTTTGCGGGTACAGAATGGGGCAGGCTGCGAAGGGATAATATAATTGCGGTGATGCTCGAATCGGTTGACAAATGGAACCAGGTGGCACATTATGCTCGGGCAGTCCTAAAATATAAAAGGGACTCACAGCAGCCGGGGGCGCTGGGGCTGGGGGATCGCTCTTCTGGCATTTCCTCTTCCCCTCTCCCCTCCCGCTAGGAAGGGACTCCCCAGATTGAAGGCGCCCCACGGCGCAACAAAACGAGACCTGGCCCGAAGTAATGTGTCAAACGGTTCCAGGCTAGATTCTCAGATTGACAGGGGAGGTGTTTAGTGGGTAGTCCAGTCGCGCATGGGAGTCCCTCACTCTGTGCATAAATAGCATTCACCTCCCTACCACAAAAAAAAAATGTACGCCCAAAATGGATTCGTCCGGTTACGATGAATTGAACCTTCAATATAATAAAAATATTCTAATTGGACTACAGTAACAAGTCTTTTTACTTCAGCTCTTTGACTTCTGAAGTTCTGGAAATCTCAACTGAGCCCACTGGTATGGAAAGTTTTGCGAGCCCTGTCTTTGGCTTTAAAAGCTACAGCAATTTGCATATTGAACCACGGCGCATCTTTGCTTCTTTTAAGACAGACTGTAGGAGTATAAATTTCTATTAAAGAGCTAAGGAATTGATAAAATTTGCGTACCGCGCCCTCAATATTCAGATTACGCAAGAGTGAGAACCAATTGATTGAGCAAATCTCGTTATGCATAGCTAAATAGTTAGCTTTGTTGCAATTGTATCGAACGGGAGCGTTTTCAAGGTCTCCATGAGATTTCTGCGGACATGCGTTCTGGGAACCCCACACTCAGGTCGGAAGAAGCCTGCACATCCTTATCCTAAAAAGAAGTATGTACTATTGCCGTTGGGAGACATAGTATTGAATATAAAACCTATGACTTCCATAAGATTAATTTGAGCCTCCTTGGATTCTTGGTCTACTATAAAAAAGGTTTAAGGTTGGCCACAATTAAAAATTGACGATTTCGAAATAACGATTTTTGATAAAAAAAAGAAATTGACATGTAAATAAATGTAAAATATACATAAATTTGCCTCCTTGACCGACATTACTATTAAAATTTGCGTAAGCTTTAAAGTAAAGTTAGTCACAAAGAAATGATTACTTATATACGAATCATGCAAATATACTGCTACTGTTTTAATTGTATGACTAACCAAAGTAAACTTTCAATTTATTTGCTTATTT
Source organism: Odontomyia ornata (assembly GCA_963969285.1). NCBI lineage: Eukaryota > Metazoa > Arthropoda > Insecta > Diptera > Stratiomyidae > Odontomyia > Odontomyia ornata. The sequence continues at coordinate 118,430,113 of OZ017740.1, forward strand.
CTTTAACATGTAAATTGTATGACATATATGAGTCATTCAGTTTTGCAAATGATGAGACCATACTACACTGACTAAAGCTAACATGATCAGAATAAATAATACTTCTGTTGCGAAAAGTAAAAAAGTATTCACTGAGGTTGTAGTTCAATATTCCAGACAAAAAGTAAATACTTTTCGTTGAAAATAATCTAAATTTACATTAACTTTCACTTTTTATAGAGTAAACTTCTTTTTTTATTTTTGCCTACTGAAGACTTACTTTCACATTTAGCAGACAGTATAAATAAGAAGAGTATTAATTTTTTTAAGTCCCAAAGACACTACAAAATCAGCAACAATTCGAATCTCCTATTACTTCGAATATGATTTAATCATTTTCTAATTTAAGACGAGTTACGAAATGATTAAAAAGAGCATTTTGAAAGTGATTTAAAGATAAGTCAATAATAATATAAAAATATGATCACCATTCAGTAGAAGCACGTGTCTACAATTCACACTATAAAATACCAAAGATATTTTATTTATTAACTCCATTAGCTACTGCAATTAAATAATTATACGAGTGTATCGTCTCATGAGAACCACAAAACATAAAGGAGCATTGAAATAAATACTGGATTGAGTTTTACGAGTATTATTTCCGTTTGATAAAATTTCAGTGGCTTTTCATTTACAATTCCTTCTCAATTTTTTAATGACGCTCATCACGTTAAATCATCGCAGAATGATCAGAATATCAATCAAACATTTTATTGCTTCTATTTCTCGTAGTCTAGTTTTATGTCGTGGTTGCATTATTATGACAAATTTAAACATTAAACTAACAAGATCAGAATTTTAATGCGATGGGCGGTTTAGTTAGTGTCTTCGAGTAAAGAAAATTTTAAATTGAAATTATTTTCATTGCTAGAAGATATTCTATACAATATAATTAAAGTAAAAAGATTATTCGTGAAATTTTGATTCGGAAAATTATTTTCATAATATTCCAGAATGTAGATCTATCTTTAGAGTACTTCGAAAAATTTTGAAACAACTATACTCACGGTTTGATAAGAGCAAACAAATTCTCCGACTTACCTGAAAGAAAAAAAATTATTGGATTAAATGGTTGTTTAATTTAAAATGGTTGTTTGATTTAAAAATATTCTTCCATAATAATTTTTTAAAGCTTCATAGATAGATGTTAAAATAAGATTCAATTAACAGCATGTCTTATCCCGACAACCACTGAGATCGTAATTGGTAAGTTTTAATTGCCATTACTCAAGAATTCAAACTTTCAATTCTTCAAGTACAATAAATTGCAATGGAAATTGAGAGGGTAATCAATTAAAAATTGAATTAGTTAATCTAATCTCCATCCAAATTATGCAGTTTGAATGTGTCTGTTGTGAACGTAAGAATGCAAACGTTCATTACAAGGTGTTGTCAGTCGAAGAGAAGCAACCTAAGTCCTACAGGAGTGTGGAGTCCTGGCATCGCCTTACAAATCCATACTGCAGAAGAAAAGCAGCAAGCTCACCCAATACCAATAACGACTGACAGTGCTCAACAATATGTTATGCGTAAAAAAACGGCCTTTGGCTATACGTGACTCAAATGCACTACCATCTGAACCGCAATCCGCCTATGCACTATCTAACCCGTTCCTTCCAACTAGTCTAGGGATATACAAGCTTAATACAAACTAACAGTAGAGTATAAAATAGTGATAAAGTAAAAAAAAAACAACAGAAAAAAAGAAACAAAATAAAACAACAACAAAAAAAAACAAAGAAAACACATAAAATTAAAAAAAAATAAAATAAGAACAACAGAGGAAAAACACAAAACAAGGAGGAAGAATGTAAAATATTAACGTTGTGACCTACTAACCTGCCACTAAGCACGTGGGACCCCTTGGTCGGGTAGCACTCAAGACACACCTATTTTGAACGTCCGCCGTTCACATCAAATCCCCACTAACGCTAATTGGTTATAATTTACTAGAACCTGCACTTATTCAAATAGTAGCACACTAATAATAAAAATAACCGTGCGGAAGATTCAGGAGGTTCTTGAAACGTGATGCGCATCTTTTTTTATTAAGTCCGCGCCCACGTAGTCTAGTGGTTAGTGTGCTCGCTTCGAAAGTCGAGGGTTTCTGGTTCGAATCCTATTGCTGACAACGTGATTTGTTTGGACTGATTCTTCGGACGGACTATAAAGCCCGCTCAGTTGTGATGCTTATTGGTGTAAAATCAGAGCCTATTGCAACTGGGTGGACGGACACACGGCCAAAGCGTGGTAGGGACCATGTCACTTTGTGGAGTGCCGATAATAAATAACAAAGTTAAAAAAATAATATATTCTTCAGTCCAACGTTCAGCATTGAGAAACCAAATTATGTATAAGTAAATAGACAAATTTCTAATGCAATGAGTAACAAAACGTACATAAAGAAATCTGTAAGAAAATGTACAAAATAATAGCAGCGAAATTTTATATGACTTGACATGTGCACATTGGAATACAAACATCTTAAATTAATTAAAGACGATTCTAAAAATATAGTAAGCATTTTAATAAATAAATGAGAGGGAAAAATTTTAAATTGTAAACCATTGGATAAGAGAGAAAAATTGTAATCAATTTAAATGGCAGAAGGCAAATGATAATAGTCTAATAAATCATACAAAAATAAAACAAGTTGGGTAGACAGATCTATGCTCATGTCAGAAGGGTTTTGTACTCAACTTACAAAATGCAGTAACCAGCAACGAATAAAATCAAGAAACACGTCATGTTCGAGGATCATACTATTATTAACAAAGTTGAAAGAATTTTGACTTCGGAGGTTTTTGTTAGAGTTATGCCCATAAATATCTCCCTTGATAATTTTTTCAGTTTTTTTAAATCACGGGTGTCCCTTCGCGAGGGAAGAAACACATTTTTCAACCGTCAGTTTAAAAACTGTTTTGAAAAGCTCTCATAGAGAACGTTTAGTTGATACTCATATCGGCTACCTTTGATGAAATTTTTTTTTTCAGGAGCCACTCCTCTGTACTGTAATCATCGATTCATGGCCTATTTTTTCGAATCCTAGAATGGTTACAAAGGCCTTTTGCTAGGAGCTCTCTCCTGCCTCTTTGACTTGTTTCAATTGTATATACTCACCTTCATGATACCTATCACTCCTGAAATTTTCATGCAAATGCTAGCAAAGCTGTAGTGTCTAAGTCGGTAAAAAGCGCATATGGCTCCATAGCCATATGTTTCCATAGTAATTCAGGGCATATTGTTGCATAGTAATACAGGAAAATTAAAATCGCTATAACTTCGTTAAATACCATTCAACCTTTATGAAACTTTCAGAAAAGATCAATCTTATAAATAATCATCTGTTTGCCAAATTTTATTGAATTTAAGGGCACCGTTTAGATTTTATTCAAGAAAACATAAAATCGATAAATCATACTATTACTAGCAAAGTTGAGTGAATTTCGACTTCATTCATGATTTTTTTTCAGATTTTTCGGATGAAAGATGTCCAATCGCGAGGGAGGAGGGGGGGTACGCAAAGAGTTCGTACATTTCCCCTTCCCCTGCCCCTCTCGGTATTCCTAAGGCAATTTTAAGACTTGTTTTGAAAAGATCTCATTGAGACCTTTCGAATGACACCCTATTCGACTGCCAATGGTGAACATTTTTTTTGAGGGGTCACCTCCCTATATGGAAAGGCCCCCTTTAACCCCTTTGAAAAACTTTTCCACCCTTGAGCTTTCAAGAAGTCACCACTTCTGACCTTGCCACAAAATTGCATGGCTGTAGCCTCTATAGTTTCGGAGAAAAAGTTGTAATAAACATAAGCAGTCGAGCAGCCCCGTGGTGATCAGGAGTGGCTGCTCCTGAAGAGATAAGGTGGTCACCCCGTCGAAACTGCTTAGTTTGTTGTTTTACTAGTTTAAAGTAAACTACATCCGTCAAGTTTCCCTCCTTTAGGCAGAGATGAGTGGTTCACTTCAGCCACTTCAACATCTTTAGGTTTGACATTCCCCTTGTAATGCAACGACCTTCTTCGGTGAAAGTAACGGTTGGTTTTTGTGTAATGTTTGCGTTTGTCTCAAGCCTCCGTGTCCGGTAACTTTAAGGAGGCAAAAAAATATTGAATTACTGTAGAGTAGCTTAATTGACACATAATAGAACATTTCTAAAGACAATAAAAATTGATCGGTACATCTTGTAGAGTAGAGTACGCGTGATAAGTATTTTGTAGTGTAGCTTCATGGCTCGACAAGAACCCGCCTCATACGATCCCGCAAATGCTAGTTGTCAAGTACGCGGTCATTAAGCGAAGCTAGTTAGCTGAGCTCGGTGTTGTTTATAGCTCGCTGACACTTGTGCCAGACCATCGGCACCCGTGTCCTACACGGGCATTGCGAAAATCATTACGAAGTGCTGTGACATACAATAACTGAATAATGGTGTAATTTAGGGTTCGACAAAATTTAAAAAATATTGTAGTTACTTGCCAGGAAGATATAGAATGGAAAGATACAAAATAGAAAATAAATAATAATAGATATCAAATATAATTTTCAAATAAGTAATGTTAAATTTCCAAGAGATTCAAAATATCCAGTCAAAAAGTAAGGACATGAAAATCAAAATTTAGATAGCAATAAGAAAATAAACCAAATGTTTGTTAGTTCATGACATTGCCACAAATTAAATATGAATACACTGCAACCAATTGTAATATGTAAATAGGCAGAAAGCAAAACGAAATCAAATAGAAATACCTAAGAAGTCTCAGAAAACAATTCTTCGTAGCACAAACGCCCATATCGGGCCCTAGCTTCCTGCAAATAGCAACTGTCTCGGTCCATTGACCGCGTCCTTCAATTTCGAGATCCGAGCAGCAATGAACTGTCTTTGTCAACCGAGTCAGACCAGCGTTTCCTCGGTTTCCGCACTGGTCTCCGGCCTTCAGTTCTCAAAACGAATACCTTTTTGGGTATCCGTTGTTCGTCCATACGATTCATGTGTCCAGCCCATTGCAGCTTCCGCAGTCTGATAATCGTTGAGACCTCCGGCTCGTCAAAAATTTCATGCAGCTTATGATTGTATCGAATTCGCCATTGGTCCCCGTTTTTAACGCTAAAGCAATCGAGAGGATTCTAGAAATGGCGGCTCATCGTGCTGAACACCGGAAATACGCCGACTTTCCACCGTATTGGCTGTGAAGGAGCAACACTGCACGTGACATTCACCTCGGAGTCCTTAGTATGGAGGATTGTTGAGATTTGATCAACTGACTGCTTACCTTGCATTTACTGACGTAGAAAACTAGTAGTTGGGAAATTATATTGAGTTGAATTTTGCTATATAAATAAAAAAAAATATTGGGTCTATAACTTAATTCGTGCGGTTTGCTATAAGATGGCGTAACTTGTATAATATTACATCGTTCTAATTTTCTGAACCTGCGTTCGAAAGCTACTGTCATTGTAAGTCTTTTCAGTGTATGCCATTCATTTGAAGCGTTAGCAACAATAATTTTTTTTCACTCAAATATGTCGAACTTTGTTCCTGAAAAAAGTGTTTTTGCGGGAAATTCTTCTTCATTACTTTAATATGAAGAAAACTGCTGCCAAAAGTCATGGTATTTTGGTGGAAGCTTATGGTGAACATGCTCTAGCTGAGCGAACCTGCCAAAAGTGGTTTGCACGATTTAAAAGTGGTGATTTTAGCTTGGAAGACGATGAACGTCCTGGGCAGCCAAAAAAATTTGAAGATGAAGGACTGGAAGCATTACTCGATGAATATTGTTGCCAAACACAAGAAGAGCTCGCAGAATCTTTAGGTGTCACTCAAGCAGCCATTTCAAAACGTTTAAAAGCAGCTGGATATATTCAAAAGCAAGAAAATTGGGTTCCACATGAACTCAAGCCGAGAGACGTCAAACGGCGGTTTTGCATGTCCGAAATGCTGCTGAAACGCAACGAAAGGAAGCCATTTTTGCATCGGATAGTTACTGGTAATGAAAAATGCATCCATTACAACAACCCCAAGTGCAAAAGTTCATATGTGAAATCCGGCCAACCAGCCAAAACAACGGCAAAGCCGAATATCCATGGCGCGAAGGTAATGCTCTGTATTTGGTGGGATCAGAAGAGTGTGCTGTATTATGAGCTGCTAAAACCAGGTGAAATCATCAATGGAGCATGCTACTGAAGACAATTAATCCATTTGAAGAGAGCAGTAGCCGAAAAACGCCTGGAATATGCGAGCAGACACGAGGCAATAATTTTCCATCATGACAACGCTCGGCCCCACGTTGCTTTTCTGGTTAAGAACTATTTGGAAAACAGCGGATGGGAAGTTTAACCCCACCCGCCTTATAGCCCAGACCTTGCCCCTTTTGACTACCATTTGTTTCGATCGATGCAGAACGCCCTCACTGGAATACGGTTCACATCAGAGCAGGATATCAAAAATTGGCGCAGTTCTTTTGGGATGGGATCCACAAATTGCCAGAAAGATGGGAAAAGGTCATAGCTTCAGATGGGCAATACTTTGAATAATACTGTTGTACAATTTTTTTCTTAAATAAACGTTCAAATTTTGAAGAAAAAAACCGCACGAATTAAGTTATAGACCCAATAATTCATTCCGTCTGATTTCCTCGTGCATAAAAGTTATGTCGGTTAATTGCAAAGACATCTCTGGTTAATTGAATATATATTAATGTATAGTTGTGTGTCGATACAATAATATTTATTTAGAAGTTTAGTCCGTGGTATTTTTGAAACCCATTTGAACATTTTGTCAACTTGGACTCGACTTTTTCCAAATAGAAAAACCCGAACCCACTGAAATTAACAACAGGTTATGGGCCCAGGACAGCTGTTAAAAGGGTTTCTTCAAAAGTCAGGAAAGGAAATTGTCAGGCAAGTCGAGAAAGCAATCCAAGACGTCAGAACTGGCAAGGACAACATAACCTACAAATCAGCGACCTTGGAGCGGCCATCACACAGCAAGTCAACGTTGAGCAACGAACACGCAAGTCGCTTTAAGTCAGAAAATCGCCACGAAAGATTCAAAATGGATACTGTAAAGTCTCAATTGAAAATGTTAAGTGAAGATAGTCTAGGAAATGTCAATTTCATTTCATGGCGATTTAAATTAAACCTAGCACTTAAGAACCAAGATCTGTATGATATGATAACGGGTGCAAAGCCCAGACCAGCAGGTGCTGCGTCAACTGATACAGTCGCCGCTTGGTTAAAAAAAAGATATTGTGGCTCAAACATTGATAGGTTTAAATGTAAATAGTAAGATTGCGAAAAAAATCGCAAATTGTAAAACTGCCAAAGATATGATGGACAAATTAGTTAGCTTATATGGTGCAAAGACTGATGTAACTTTAGAAACGTCCCGAATCAAATTCTTTACCTATGGGTATGATGAAAGCAAGTCAGTTGTTGAGAACTGTATGAAGATTTTTAATTTCGCGGATGAAGTTGCAACTGAAAATGATACTGTGAAGGAAAGTTGGATCATGACGAGGATCATGAGTGTGCTACCGCCAAAATTGGCACATTTCAGGACACGTGACCGGAGCAGCAAAGAACGTGGAAACTCTCATGGAACGTTTGCGACTCGAGGAAGAGCGACTTAAAGAAATGACGACAAATGCAGCCGCATGCTACAAATGTGGGAAGAAAGGTCACGTGCTCAAGGAGTGCAGTGGTAAACCGTGTGATGAATACATTGCCTACTGCAAGAAGAAGTATTCATGTAATATCTGTAAGATTGCGAACCTCGAGAAGAAGCGAATAAGTCAACAAACGGGAAACCAAATAGACAGGCATTTTTGACCACGGCACTCTCGACGGTGGACAACGACATTTTGAAGGACATGCCCACTTCATGGTATCAAGACTGTGAAGCCAGCCAACACATGACGTCTCACCGAGAGTGGTTTGCTCAGCTTGTTGAGTTGGACGAGCCCATCCCAATTGTGATTGGAGACTCAACCAGGCTAGATGGCGTTGCAGTCGGGAACATCGAGATAGAAGCATTTGATGGTCAAAGATGTCATTTATGTGCCAAACCTCAACTTTAATCTTTTCTCAGCGAGTCAGATGCTAGACAAGGGACATATACAGAAGGCAAACGGAAACGAGGCAACGCTATACAGTCTGCATGGCAGGGGAATTGTGGCAATAGCAAAGCGCAAAGGAAACCTCTACAAAATGATACTCAGGAGAGAAGAAGAGACAAGTTTGATGGCCGTATCGATCAAAGTCTGGCACGAGCGACTCGCCCAAGTCAAGTATGTGAGGGACATACTGAAAAGGAAAGGAATAAAATAGATTGATGACTGGAATGACTTTGTATGCACAGGGTGCTCGTATGGCAAGCTACATAGATCCTCACACCCAAACAACCCCAAGACAGCTCAGCAACCGTTAGATCTCGTGCACGTCGACACTGGCGAGATGAACATCCCGTCATTGGGAGTACTGGCTCATGTTCAAAGACAATTTCACTCACTACCGAACCTGTTACTTTATGAAGACGAAAAGTGAAGCACCAGAGAAGATCGAATGTTACCTGAGACTTGTTGAAAACCAGCTAGGTAGGAGAGTGAAAAGTCTGAGGTCTGACAACGGCAGCGAACTGAAGAATGCAAAAACCAAACAGATGATGGACAAGTTGGGAATTTTCCACAACTTCACGAATGCACACACGCCAGAGCAAAACGGAAGGATTGAGAGAGAAACGATTGTCGACGCAGCCAGAACAGCGATACACATGGACGAGTTGGACGAGAAACTGTGGGCAGAAGCAATGAACCATGCGATCTTCACGATCAACCAGACTGGAACCAGCAACGTACCAGGGAAAAGCCCAGCACAACTTTGGTTCGGAAGAAAAATGAAGATTGAGAAGCTGCGACCCTTTGGATGCGAATATTATGTGCTGACACCAAAATAAAAAAGAGGCAAGATGGATAGAAAATCAGAAAAGGGAATTCTGGTTGGCTATGATATTGATTCACCCTACTACCGGGTTTATCTGAAAGAGAAAAGAGAAATTATCAGCTCAGACAATGTGATCTTCGACGAGGAAAAGGTGAGACTGAGGCAAGGAGCTGGACTTGAGACACAGGCACCAGGGGGCACACCTGAGAAGCAAGAAGAAAGCAGCAGCGAGGCAGACGAAGAAGACAAAAGCTGGGGAACTGGAGAAAGTGCTGAGGTGCCAAGCGATAACGAGAATGAGACACCAGCGCCAGAAGAAGAGTCAGGAAGGAGAGTTCTGCGAGATCGTCGAACTCTGCAACCACCACCGAGGCTGAGAGACTGCGTACTTGACTCCCGTCGTCAAGGAAAGAGCGCCAATGTAGCCATGATTGCTGAAGCGGAGGGCATCCCGGTGAGTGAGGCACTTGGAGATGAGAGGTGGAGACGAGCAATGCAGGAGGAATACGAATCGCTGATGTAGATGAAAACTTGGAAGCTGGTGGAGTGTCCAGACGGAGCGAAGTTGATCACTTGTGGCTGGGTACTTTGAAAGAAAGCGGGCGGGAGACTTAAGGCCAGACTAGTGGCAAGGAGATTTGAACAGAAGGAGGGAATGGACTTCACGGAAACTTTCAGCCCAGTAGCTCACCATGCATCCATTCGCCTACTCCTCAGTCACGCAGCGTCGGAGAAAATGTAGTTGGTTTCGTTCGATGTGAAAACGGCTTTCTTGTATGGGAACCTGGAGCAGGACATCTACGAGTATATGCACCAGGCTGAAGGGTTAGACGACGGAACCAGGAAAGTTTGTAAGTTGAGCAAGAGTCTCTAAGATGAAGAAGAAATATAAAAACTCTTAGACGAGATAAGCAAGGAATTCGAGATAACATTAAGCAAGAAAGTACAAAACAAGTTAACGTATTTGGGTATGGAAATCAAGATCGACCAGGACGGTATCTTTGTAAGTCAGCCTCGCTACACGGAGAAGATCTTGAGAAAGATGAAACTCGAGCAGTGCGATCCAGCATCCACACCCACTGAACCAGGAATGATCAATCATACATAAGACAGACTTCAAGAACTACGAGGCACTTCCAGCGAACAACAACTATTTGTTGTACTTAGCCACAATAACCAGGCCAGACATAAGCTTCGCCGTGAACTACCTCAGTCAATTCTGCAACAAGCCCATGAAGAGCCATCAGGCGATGGTGAAACGTGTTTACCAGTACTTGAGAGGGACCACGACAGCCGGAATTCATTTTGGAGGAGACAAGACATTCGTGGCCTATACCGATTCAGACTTTGGAAGAGACTCTGAGACAGGACAGTCAACGAGGGTTGTGTTAGTGATGAGAGGAGGGCCAGTGACCTGGTATTCACAAAAGCAGCGTCTGGTAGTGACTTCAACTGCAAAAGCCGAGTACCGCGCAGCAGTGTCAGTGATTGACGATGTATACTGGATCAAACGAATCGCACTGGAACTTGGCATTCTAGAAGCTGAGCTGCCGATCACTCTGTACGTCGACAACACGTCAGCCATACACATGCTACAAAATGCATACGAAGGAAAGACGTCCAGAGGAAAGAAGCACATCGAAATACCACGAAAGTACACCCAGCAACACATCGGCAACACTGTGGCATAGCAATACGTCGAGAGCAGCAAGCAGATTGCAGACATCCTCACCAAGCCACTCAACAGAAGAATTTTTGAGACGCTCCGCTGTAAATTGATCAAGGAGGAGTGTTGAGATTTGATCAACTGATAGCTTACCTTGCATTTACTGACACACGAGTATAAAACTAGTAGTCGGAAAATCATTTTAAATTAAATTTTGCTATATAAATTAAAAAAAAAATAACTCATCCCGTCTGATTCTCTGTATAGTTGTGTGTCGATATAATAATATTTATTCAGAAGTTTATTCCGTTTTTTTTGAAACCCAGTTCAATAAATTGAATATTTTGTCAACTAAGATTCGACTTTTTCAAAATTGAAAAACCCGAACCCACTGAAATTAACAACAAGGATACACAATTGGAGAGTGCTAGAGGACTACTCAGAAGTGATCATCAGTAGATTCTGCTTGAGATCCATGATGTTGTCTCCCGACGTGCGTGCTCTGGACTTTTCACAAATGGTTGGTATATTGAATGGATGGACGTCGAGAGATTCGTCGAGGTTTTCACGGTAGGTGCTCTGCTGCAGGGGGATTCGCAGGAGACAGAAGAACTTGCTCAAGACACTTGAACTTAACTATGAGGACCAGCATGACTACTTGCAGCGCTTCTATGCACCGTCGAAGACCCCGGGACGGCAAGCCGCAGTGTACTCGGGGTCGACGGTAATCGCTGATAAGGAAGAGTATCACAAGATTAGGCGTGAGGCTCAACGGGAACAGAACCGTGACGAAGAATGCAACCGGGTCGCAGCACAAAGTCGGCCAGGAAATGCATTTGCAAATTCGTTAACAACAGCAAGGCTCGCTGCTGGCAAGATCCAGTGTACAATGTCAACAAGGATCTGTGGAGAAAGATGGCCGAGATAGTGCGGGCACTTTTCCCCGCCCATTCTATCCGTGTTGGCGCTGTCCATGGTGAAACAGGAGTCGAGTGTCCACTCTTCACACAGCCGGAACTGAAAGAGGCAACCTTTTCGCTGAAAGCGAGGAAGGCTCCAGATCCAGATGATGTTCCAGCTGTGGTGTTGCAACTAGTCTTTCACCATTGTCCTTGATTTGCTGCTCACTCCATTCAACACTTGCCTACGGGACAGGATTTTCTCGGGTATGATGGGAGGTGGTGAGGCTCGTGCTGAACAGCACGGGGATTGGCAGCAGCCTTAGGTCAATTGCACGGATGGAAGATGGATTGCGCGGCTCATTCCGGATCCGAGGCCGTGAGTAATCGAAGGCATGGTTAAACTGACTTCTATCTAACCCAGCTTGCAAGCGATAATGGGTGCTTTCAGTCTGTAAGTCACGGTTCCCCGACCGTCAATTTTGTCCAGAAAAGAAAGACGATGTCTGCCACACATATTTTGCAGGCAAAGAATAGGACAGACTGCGACGGGACTTGTTCATGGAAACAGGAGAGCTCACCCCGAATGGTGTTGTCGCGGCGATGCTTGGATCGGTTGAGAAATGGAACCATGTGGCACTTTATATTCGGGCAATCCTAAAAGATAACGTCAGGGCGACGGAATCACTTATCTAGCGATTCCCATTCCTTTCTCCCCTCCGACTAGAGGAGGGATCCCTCAGCTTGAAGGAGCTGAACGGCGTAGCAAAACGAGACCTGGTCCGAAGTAATGTGTCAATCGGTTCCAGTCTAGGTTCTCAGGCTGATAGGGGAGGTGTTTAGTGGATAGTCTAGTCGTTTGTAAGCATGGGAACCCCACAGCCGTTGAATACGAGTAAAAGGCATTCACCTCCCAACCCAAAGAAAAAAATGGACGGAGCATAGAAAATGTCGGCGTGTTCGTATATCTGGGCCTGAAACTAGTGAAAGATGGTTATGGAGTATAAATATGAAGTGACGCCCTCAGCAAGGGGCTGTATCGAAAACGCTTGGCACAGGTACATTGAAGACGAGCATGAGGATTGAATCTATATATACGAGGTCCCTGGTTCAGCGGCGCTAATCATCGCTGGCGTGCTGGAGAGAGCCGTACTATCTACCTGCGTTGAAGCGAAAATATGAGGGGGACAGTTGCCTGCGAGTAGAGACAACGTTCGATTAATGGTGATGATGAAGGCAACAATCTTGGGTGAACGGCACGGAGGGAAGATGGACGGTGCGCCTAACACTTGATCTGAGACCGTGGCTCAACCGAACGCACGCTAAGACTAACTTCTACCTGACCCAGCTCTTGAGCGGGCATAGATGTCTTACCTGCACAAGATTGGTAAGTCGCGGTCCCCCAACAGTAGGTTTTGCGCAGGAGAGGGCGACGATGCCTACACAGATTTTTTGCACGCAAAAGATGGAGCAGACTACTCTACACGAAAACAGGAGAACTTTCCCTGGATTGTCTAATTGAGGAGGAGCTTGGATCGGTTGATAAATGGAACCATGTGGTACATTATGTTTGGTCAGCCCTAAATGATAAAAAGGGATCACAGCAGCCGGGAACGTCGGAGTTGCGGGACTAGTTTTCTAGGAATCACTCTTTCTTCCTCCCCTCCCGCTAGAAGAGGGATCGACTAACTTGAAGGCACCCCACGTCGTAGCAAAACGAGGTTTACCCCGAAGTAATGTGTCAAACGGTACCAGGCTAGCTTTTTAGGCTAATAAGGGTGGTGTTTAGTGGGTAGTCCAGATGGCTGGGAGCCCCACAATCAGGCCGCAAATAGCCTTCACCTTTCAACCACAAAAAAAGGAGAATTTCAGGTGGGAAATGACGATTTGGGATCCTTTAGTGCAAAATAGGTGCTGAATGGTTAGCGGCATATTCAACAGCAAAGGAATTGAGGAGGATCTTTAGGTAAATGCGGGCCGGATATTTCGACTCAGAATAACCTCTGGAATCGTTTAGTCCATTTTTTGGCAGCATGCTAGTGTCAATGGTAATAATTTTCCTTTTTATCATTGCAGAATTTTATATTTTAAAGGGATTATATTAGGCTTAAAAAATATATATTTCAAAGGAATTTCGATTTAACTTTTCTACTTTCTCCCAAGATATTTGACTTGTTCACAGTAAAACTTAATTCGTCGAAGTTGTTCTAGTGTTTGCAATTTTATCGATAAAAATTCGAAACAATTGCATAAGAGACCTAAATGTACATCCTTAAAATCATGAAATTGAGTGAATTAATGCAAAATTATGTATGCTAACCAATTTCATGAATATAAAACTTCATAATTTGAGAAAAAAATATTTTAACAATATAAACGTATAATACGAAACAAAAATTAAAAAAATTTAATACATATATACTCTTGAACTAGAAATAATAACTAATTTTGTACTATATTCCATTAAGTCTATTTACTATCAAAACACAAAGGTCGTTCCAATAAATCTTCTAAGTAATTATGTAAGAACCATCGAGGCATATCAAGACAACCCACTCGTGCCCTTGGGCACATTAGCCCTCACCTTATCTAAATTCAACTCCAAGAGTAAAAATCAAGGTTGCTTGCGTTAGTTCGGAAATTACGAAAGTGATCTCGTGATGCCAAAAACGTACATACAATGTTGACGATAATCTACATAGTAATTAACTAATTTCAAAAAACATCAATCAACAAGATAATCATCTAACGACTAAACTGTCCGTCACCCGCCCATAGCAACGATCACAATAGTGCGAATAATAATAGAACTGATTTACATACTCTTTTTTGTGTTTTTGATTTTTATTTCGCCTTTATTATTCAATTATGTTGGAAGTTGTGGTGTTTTTGTCCTTTTTAAACAATAGGTGTTTTTTATGTCTTCCGGAGCATTTGAATGCAAACATTTAATTGAGTTAATACTTAAATTATAGAAAATGATTTATTTACTAGCGCTAGATGGTGTAAATTGGATTTTTAATCATAAAAAATCATTATATTTATTTGGTAGTTCTATTTTTTAAGGACTGTTTACTTCTTATCTTTAGGTTTTAGGTTCATTGAACATCTCAATATGGAATCGTTGAATCAGCGAAGAATAAAGATATTACGCATACCCTGGAGTCAATGTGAGCTAATACTGCTCATAACTTCATATCCTTTATGGTCAAGTTATTTTCGAACAATTGAAAGGAAAAACTCCATTTCGCAATTCTCCCTTTCGATAAATGCATTCACATCTGCAAATGGCAAAAGGTACAGTAGTCAAGACGTTCATAAGTCACTCCATATCGATAAGAACACGTGTGCAACGCGCCAAAAGAACATCTAAATGATCCGTACGAGTACTCGTATGTAGGCTGTTCCTTCTCGTATTCCATAACACGATATTTTATGGTTGCAACTTCAATTGAGCATTACGGCAAAGAAAAGGGAATACGAGTACTCTACTCGTATGCTAACTTCCATGCGCGAATTACGTACAAGAATTTCTTCAATTGAACGCATTCATCCGTACGCAAATGAAACTCACATGAGATTGGAAGCGGTGCTGGAGCTCCTTGCATGCATGCTTGCCTTTTTGCTGCTGGGCAAATGTTTAGTAACACAAGAACATGATTCATACGTAAGAACTTGAAGTTCCCTATCTTGTGTCGATCTCGTTTGAACAATAAGAAGAAAATAAAAAATATAACCCAAGAAATAAATTCTCAACAATGAGCAACAAGTTTCCGTGCAGAGGATTTTAAAAACTTGATCTTACATGGTTTCATTGTTGGTTTGCTTTTCCTTTCTTTAAGTTATATGGCAATACCTATGTATGTTGCTACATACACGGCTAAGTACAAAGAGCATCGTCATTTCAGGGTTTCTGGTCTACTTTGAATTCATTTTCATAATAATTAAAGCATACCTTGGTATGCGAATTCCTGATTTGTTTGGAAAAGAACATGTTCGGCAAGGGATTTCCGGTTTGAGAGTTTGTACGCATTAGTTGCAGTTTTTGAATGGAAGCAAAGATTCATTTGATTTTAACAAGATTATATTTGAGGGGAAAAACTTGCAACCTTTCAAACTAGGTGAGTCAAAGTTTGAGCTCCATTGAATTCTCATCGATGCCCAGCGCTTTATTATTCTTTTGGGCCTTGATGGTGGAACACACTTCATCCACAGTTGGTGGGGCTAATGGTTCCTCTCTGGGAATATATATAGGCTCCGATGTTCTGAAGGTATGTGGAGGATTTAGAAGGTTCTTGAAATGTGATGCACTTCTTTCCTAAGTCGGCGTAGTGCTTAGAGTGCTCGCCTCGTAAGCCGAAGGTCCCTGGTTCGAATCTTGTTCGTGACAACGAGATTTGTTTCGAATCATTCTTTAGACGGACTTTAAGCCTGTTCAGTTGTGATGCGTACTGGCTTAAAATCCGAACGCATGCTAGCTTGGTGGACGGACACGGCTAAAGCGTGATACTGATCATATCACCTTCTTGAGTGCCGATAAATTCTATCAAGATAATGAGATACTCTAACTATCTCTAAGCGGAGGCCTGACACAACAACAAAATCTTTCCCTAATCCTGTTTTCATCAGCAATGATGTTGGCGATGCCATCATGACAGAGCATTGTCTTTGGCTGATAACCTCGTTTCAGGTTATTCGCTACTTTGAAGCTTGTATTGTGTTGTTACTCGTTAGACTTACATCGATGCCTCTTAGTGGGTCGTCATAGTATTTTCTTTTCCTAATTTACGCATAAATATGCTTGGTCAATTTCAAACCCTTCTGATTGTAGGAAGAAAAATCGAAAATTCACGGTAGTTCAGCGGCGGATTGGCACCCTAATTCTAAGGCGTGGATGACCAGAAATTTACCAACAATATGATTTAAAAAAACCGAAAAATAATCTTGTTTATGGATAATGCAACCTCCCATCCAAATACGAGCTTCATGATGTAGAAATTGTATTCTTTCCACCGAATGCAACAGCTTTATGCCAACCTTTGGACGAAGGCATTGTTAGAAACTTCAAAATTTGCGTTTGATTTTCGATTTTTTCAAAGATATATGTCTTAGAGCCTCATCAACCACTGAGCGAAATCTCATTCAGATCGGAGTTTTACTCTGGACAGGATAAAAATATTAAAAATAATACTAAGTTTTGAATTTTCGAATTTTTTATTTATCATTCTGTAGCTTAAGGCGAATACGAGTAGTAAATGGCAAAAAAAATTAACAAGTGCAGGTGAGTTTTTATAACCCTTTATTCGAGAATAAGTCCGACCCAACGTACTGCAGCGCGTCGTGTTCAATCGAGAACTGTCAGTATCTCTCTATCGTATGGTGGGAATGATTTTATTTATCTGATTGTAAGGTTGTGGAGTTTGGATTTTTTTTGTTATTCAAATGAGGTTATATTTAAAATTTTCTTTTTTAGTGTGGTAAACGTTACAGTACGCCCTTGTCAGTGGTGAAATCACGAAATAATTATGAGGTGGTCATGTATATTTTTTTCTTTTTCATTTATCGAAGGGTTATAACAATAAAAAATACATATGGTAGACACTAATATATTAGGTAATGCAAATATTAAAAATTGGATAAAATCCGAAGGTGCACCGTTAATATGTGTGAATACTTCTGAGATATATAAATGTGTTGTGTATGCATGTCTGCATATCAATCTAAGCTGGAGCCGGCGGATCGACGTGTTCTTGTTGCCGCTGCCCCTGCATCTGTTGCTGATCCCCATCGTTCTGTAGGTCATGTTCTTCTTGTGCGTCGACCGGTCGTTAGTCGTTCAAAATCGGTGCTATCTATTTGTGAATGCCTGCCTTTCGGTTATCTGGCGAAGATTCGGCTAGAATTAATGCAGGTTTCAGCGTATCAATCTTTGCCGCGCACTCTTATTAAAAATGTCTGATCGCCGCGTCATATGGTATCTGCAGTGCGTTTTTTATGGCGTCATATCGCCCAAAATCGTGTGTACACGTTGCAAAGCCTTTAAAAACGAATCACACGCGTGAGACATGACGAGTGACGAGCACTGGGCGACTCTGGTCGTAGCGTCATCGCAAGTCCTTGATAAAATCGCTCGGTTTGTGATCGCATGATGCCGGGATAACATATTCGCCTGACAAACGTATGGGCTGGCTGTAGAGTAGTCCCCCCCCTCAAGTCCTCGCGGTGGCTTGCTCGTATACCCACGATGACTCCTGGTATGGTTTCCGTCCATTGGTCGTTCTGATTGCATCGAATCGCGGCCTTGAGGTCGCAGTGGAAACGTTTCACCATGCCCATTCCTTGTGGACGGTAAGCAGTCCATTGTGTGTGTGTGTTGCCTGCTACCTATTTAGCACCTTGAAGAGGTGCGATTCGAACTGCCGCCCTTGGTCGGTGGAGATTCGATGCAGCGAGCCATAACGGGCGATCCAATGTTCCCAGAATGCTCGTGCGATTGCCTTTGCCTCTTGATCTTCCATAGGGATCGCTTCGGGCCATCGTGAGTATCGGTCGACGCATGTGAAGCAATAGCGTTTTCCTTCTAAGCGCGACATGGTGATGATGTCTTGTAGACAACGCCATGAAATTTCCGGCAGGTGCATGAACGTGTCAAGAAATTTTCGATTGCTGGCATTGTAGACATGCTCGTGCACAAACTCCACAATTCTTTCGGATGGAAGGCCAGATGTATCGTTGCGTTACCAGTTTTGATGTTGCTCTCGGGCCTGAATGAGCAAAGTGGTGGGCTGAAGTAAAAGCGGCTTTTCTGAAGGCTGGTGTGATGTATGGCCAAGCTTTCCCCGTAGAGGTTTCGAATTAGACTTGTGCTTCTGTGCCTGCAATATGCATTCGTTTGAGCTGCAAGCCCGTTCCCGAGTTCAACAGTGCTTTCAACTCTTCGTCGCTTTCTTGCGCTGCAGCCAATTTGTTGTAGTCGATTGTCGGCTCAATTCCTTCTATGTGCACGAGTGTGTCGGCGACAACGTTGTCCTCACCCGAGATGTGCTGAATGTCCGTCGTAAACCGGTCGATGAGCTTGACGTGGCGAAGCATTTTCGGGTTTTTGATGGAAAGTTAATATTAACGGCTTGTGATCGGTGTATATCGTGGACACTCGTGCTTCAAGCAAATGTCGGAAGTGTTTATATGTGAGGTAGATCGCCAGTAGTTCTCGATCTAAGGCGCTGTAGCGCACCTTAGCTGAAGTGAGCTTCTTCGATGATAAAGGCTAGCGGCTCCCAGGTGTTGTTCATTTGTTGCTGTAAGGCTACTCCGACCGAAAAATCGCACAAGATTGCGAGCGGCGCACCAATTGAGGATACGCCAACATTTTAGCTTATGCGAGGCAATTTTTCGATTTGTCGAACGCTTCCTATGCTACAGGTGTCCATTATAGCGGGGCCCCTCGATGATGATGTGTAACATATCGTGCAGCGGTGCTTGTGTGCAGGCTACATCAGCCATGCCAATTCTATGAAAATTGCACATACCAATGAAACGGCGTAGCTGTTTGGCGGTCTCCCGCTTCTGGAAATCGAAAATGTCTTGAAAATTTTCCAGTGATTGATGCCTTCCCTGGTTACGGTGCACCCATGAAATTTAACCTCGCCGACTCCGAACTCGCAATTTTGGCTGATGACGACGCCGTATTCGTTGAGTCGTTCGAAAATCTGCCAGAGATGTTCTCGATGTCACTCTTCGTTTTCAGAGGCTACACAGATATCGTCAATATAAGCGTAGGCGAAATCCAACCCTCGCAACACCTCGGCGATGAAACGTTGGAAAGTTTGCGCTGAATTTCGGTGAAAACTTACAGTGCAAAAACTATAGAGGCGTATACCACTACTTTTACGGCGTACAACATATTTTCAAAAATCTTAGCAAATAAAATTAGATCATACACCAACAGTATTATTGGGGAGTGTCAAGGTGGATTTAGGGCAGGTAGATCGACTAGAGACCAATTGTTTACAGTCCAGCAGGTACTTGTAAACTGCTGGGAGTTCAACATAGACGTACTATATACCAAATATTTGTTGACTTTAAGCCAGTGCACGACAGTATTGATCGTAACGTACTGTACCAAATAATGCTTTGCTTTAGTATCCCAGGCATATGAGTCCGTCTTACCAATATGACGATGACGTCGACAACCTGCCCAGTTCGCATCAATAACCAACACACATTAAATTGGTGCAAATATCGGACTAAAGCAGCGAGATACATTTGCTCTATTGCTATTCAATTTGGCTCTGGAATATGTCATAAGAAAGCTATCCGTCGAAACAAGAGATACGTTAGTATACAAGTCAAGCTAAGTAGTAGCCTATGCGGACGACATCAACATTTTGTTAGTTCGTTCTCTGACAAAGAATTTTTCCTGAAACTGAACAGCGAAGCAAAACTAGTAGGGCTAAAAATCAATAAAAATAAAACAAAGCTCAAGACGCAGTCGAGGAAAAATACCTCAAGTACACAAAATATCACACTTGGCGAATACAGTATCGAAAATATGAGCGAATTTGCGTATCTAGGCGCCAAAATAACGAGAACCCTTAATGAAAGAGAGGAAATACGTCGATGTATACAATTCACAAATAAAATATTTTATTCAGTTTTGACGATTTTGAAGACCAGCTGCATATACAGGAAAACACCTAGTATACAAACCTGTGATAAGACCTGTGTTATGCTATGGGTGTGAAGCATGGACCCTATCCCAAGCATCCGCAAATATATTGAACGCCTTCGAGAGACAGGTCCAAAGGTGAAAAAATGGACCGAATCTCGACGGGGACCAATGGCGAATTCGATACAACCATGAGCTGTATGAAATTTTTGACAAGCCGCAGGTCTCAACGATTGTAAGTCTGCGGAAGCTGCAATGGGCTGGACACATGAATCGTATGGACGAACAACGGATACTCAAAAAGGTATTCGTTGGGAGAACTGAAGGCCGGAGACCAGTGGGGAAACCGAGGAAACGCTGGTCTGACTCGGTCGACAAAGACGGTTCATCGCTGCTCGGATTTCGAAATTGAAGGACACGGTCAATGGATCGAGACAGTTGGAGGTGTTTTTGACTTCCTTCGTCACCAGGAAAATTGAAACTTTACAAAAATTCTCAACTCCTACCGAAGTTCGGCAAGTCCGAAATTTTTGTCAGACTGTCAAGGTATTTTCACAGATTTGTCAAAGGATTTTCAAGTATTATTATGCCATCGACAGACTTGTTAAGCAGAAATTCATTATTTGAGTAAACTAAGAGGCTTCAAAACATTTTCGCAGAAATTAAAAAGATTTTAACTAAATACCCAGTACTTTAAAATCATAATCCGCAAGCAAATACAGATGTTGATACGGATGCAAGTTCTTTGGGAGTTAGTGCTGTTCTTTGACAGGAGCAAAGTGATGGGAAATTTTATCCAATAGCCTGGTATATCATAGATGACGTGAACTGCATATTTCATGTGGCAGTGACTGCGTGGCTTATATTATTATATACGAGTATAGTACAGGAAATGAAGCATTTTAGCTCGCAATTTTTTCTTCCAGCATAGATTTACTTGAAATTTGCACAGAAGATAGGGAATAGCCCAAGGATCATTTTCTATATCACGCCCCTGGACGTTAAAACTTTGGGTGTGGTTGCCACCCCATCTTGGGGGGTGAAAATTCTTTATTACATTTTAATTACAGGAATCGATGGAAAAGTTAATTCTAAGTTAAAAATAAATGTTCCTAACATTTTTACCGTAAAACTAATATTTTTCGAGCTACTCGCGATTGAAAGTAACAGTTTTTGGACAAAAAAAAATCGACGTTTTTAAGGGTTTTTCGCGAATAATCCGAAAACTATGCATTTTATCAAAAAAATGTAGAGAGCGAAATTGAAGCTTTTAAAATAGCAAAAAAAATGGTGTCTTAAATTTTTTTCTACGATTAATACGAACCGAAATACGGCATGCTAGTGGCTAGCTATTTTCGTCAAATGCTAAATTTGAGAGATTCGGAGTCAAACAGTGAGAAAACTTTGCATTTTTCGAGGAAAATTTATAGAATCTTTTCTGAAGTATTTAATTTAACCTTACTTCATAAAAAGTCTCTAGCATGACAATTGAGCGACTTATGATCAAAATAAGGTCGGTGACGTAGTGGTTAGAGTACTCATCGCGTAAACCGAAGTTCCCTGGTTCGACTCTCGTTGGCGGCAACGAGATTTAGTTCGAGTGATTCTTCAGACAGACATAAGCCCGTTCAGTTATGATACGTGCTGGTTAAAAATCAGAGCGTATCGCAGCTGGATGGACGGACACACGGCCAAAGCGTGATAATGATCATATCACCTTGTGGAGTGCCGATACATTAGATCATGATAATGAGATACTCTATCTCTAAGCGAAGGCCCAAAAGGGGCTGTAGTGCTACAACAACAATAACAATATATATATATATATATATATATATATATATATATATATATATATATATATATATATATATATATATATATATATATATATATATATATATATATATATATATATAAACTTGTATTTGGCCCACCCTATATAAATACATATATATATATATATATATATATATATATATATATATATATATATATATATATATATATATATATATATATATATATGTATATTTACACACACATAACACACACACACACACACACACACACACACACACACACATATATATATATATATATATATATATATATATATATATATATATATATATATATATATATATATATATATTAAGCATATATACATACAGTTATATATATATATATATATATATATATATATATATATACATATATATATATATATACATATATATATATATATACATATATATATATATATGTATATATATATATATATATATATATATATATATATATATATATATATATACATATATATATATATATATACATATATATATATATATATATATATATATATATACATATATATATATATATATATACATATATATATATATATATATATATATATATATATATATATATATATATATCTATATATATATATTGTATACATAGATACACAATATATATATATATATATATATATATATATATATATATATATATATATGCATATATATATATATATATATATATATATATATATATATATATATTTAAATATATATATGTAAACTAAGTACACGACACTTCATTTAGTTTATCATTGAACTAGTTTAGTTTATCATTAAACTCTGTGAAGCTGTCTGTCATATTGACTGTGAGAGAGCATGAGATATATGGAGGTTAGATAGGTTAACCTGAAAGTGAAATCAAGTGTAATCAAATTGTTAAAAATAAGTGATTTATACTGGTGAAACAATAGCTTTAAACGTTGTTTCTCTTTTTTAGGTGAGTTTGAAAAGAATGTTAAAACTAGTTTGGTTAATAAAATAAAACTCTTTTTTAGAGCAACTATGCTATAGTTTTATTGTTTGCCAGAACTAAACTCATTATAAATACTCAACTCACTGTACTCAACTCAACCCTACTACCCTACTACTACCTGTACTACTGTGACCAAAAATAAGGTGACATTTGAATTTAAACTGCGCGCGTCGAAGGATTTGGAGGAATATTTTTTTTAGGTTGGTAGTACTGTCAGTGACATATATGTCAAATTTACATGTCAAAATATTCATTAGTGCCCCCCTCGCTGCGCGATGCTTCCGCCAGAAGTATAAACTCCTTTCACCTCAACTCAGCTGGAATGTCCACCCTACTCCAGGCACTCTAACTCCGTTGTGAAATAACTCGTTTGCAGCGCAATCCTACTTGTCGCGTAAAAATTGACTCCTCAATATCGCTACACTGATCGCCTTCTGTTTCCTTCCAGAAACCTCGTTTATTGAAAAAAGAGACCGCTCTGCTGACCGACCGTCCTTAAATAAATTCTCCTTAACGGAGCAACGGTTCAACTCGAGCTTAACTGGACGGCGGTTAATGCACTTTTCTTGGAAAAGTTGTCGGCGTAGAAAAGTACTTTTTGGGAATCAGGGACCTTTCTAGAGGGCACTTCTCATTATCATTGTGGAAAGTCTCCATGACCCACCATCTTATGGGCATTGTCGTATCACCAGAAAGTAGGACGTCCAAATGACAGTTGGTCGTTTCTTTACTCCGCAGTGTTTTCATTTCGGGGCCCAGGTTAAAGATTTCGAAAAACAAAGCCCAGTGAGCGCATTTTAGTGACGTTAATTAGTGGTTTGAGTGTGTCGTAATGCGGCAATGTGGGAAGCAGTTGGGTCCGGAAAAGTTGGATCGTCGGGTCTTAATATCCCCTAAGGTAATGTCTTGGTGTTGTCCTTTCAGCGAAATTCGGTCAATTTCATATGTTGGTGTTTTTATCTCGGCCAAATCATTTCCGCTTCAATATACCGATTACGTTTTGCTCTTACTGGGACGGTGGCTCTTCCCCTGTACTTTTGCGGCGATGTTTATCACCGTCCCGAGTAAACAGTCGCGTTTCTCCTAATTGTAGTGGCATAAGTCACCGCAGTTTCTGCGCTAAATGACTCCATAGTTCAGCTGTTGAGGTGTAATGGAGCTGTGATACGCAATCATCTTCTATGGGCTGTATTGGGTGACATTGAGTGTACCATATGTCAAGGTTTGTAGGGAGTATATGTTTCGCCGTGCTATTTAAAGTTTACGTTAACGATCAGCGGGCTGATTCATGCCTCCTTACTTCTGACGGTCCTCCACTAATTACATGAAACTCTTTGTCTGAATAGCTAAAACAATTCCTTAATTTAATCACAAAGTTGTATTAAATTGAAGAAACCTGCAAGTACTGATTTTCGTCGTGGCTCTTCGTCGTGGCTCGGTTGGTTATGGTGTCTTTAATTAAATTTTGCGTTTTCTTAAAACAGGCTCGATATTGTTTTTTGTTAACTTCTCGTGGTTGTGGTAAGGGGAGTGTCCCTAAGGGAAAAGGAAAAACGATACCGTAACAGTTCTTTGGCGGTTGTTAGCGACCGTGATAAAATGTTGATGTCATCCGCATAGGCTACCACTTGGCTCGACGTATATTATAACGTACCTCTTGTATCGACAGGTAGGTTTCATATGATACATACTAGAGCCAAATTGAATAGCAATGGGGCTAGCCGATTTCACTGGTTTAGTCCGATATTTGTGTCAAAGGCGTCGATGACTTGGCTATTAATGCAGACTTGGGAGGTTGTCGACGTCATTATCATTTTGGTAAAACAGACTGGGAGACCAAAGCAAAGCATTATTTGGTACAGTACGTTACGATCAATACTGTGGTATGCCTGCTTAAAATCAACGAAAATTTGTTGTACTATGTTCCCACCAGGGCGGGACTGATCTGGTAATACAAAGGGGTGCAACTGCTTTTGTTGGGTTGTCGTCTTCGATTCCAGTGCAACCGACGAGGACTGGCGTTTCGCGGTACCTGAATCGCTTAGTAAAAATACTAGGACAGGAACTTGATCCGGAACATAGTGGCTATGTGATTGTTCGATAACAAGATCAATTCATTGCTGCGAACCTCAGCACTGGAGGTATACTCAGGTATCACGGGCAGCTGATGAGCCCCCACCTTCGGATGGTCAGCTGATTGGTTGCGGCCCTTCGGGGCTGTTGGTTAAAAACGAAGGCTGGCATTGACCTTATAGCGTCAGATACAGCCGGGTCTCGTATCTACCAGTATGAAAGTTCCTTCAATGTAAACTGCATCCGATCTTAAGGGCGATGATTAGCGCTTAAACCAATCGCAGTCTAATGGTGACCGTTAGGTTAGGCCTATAAAAGGCAGGTACTCACGCAAATCATATTCGACTATGTACTTCTATGTTGAGCTCCCAGCATTTCTCAAGTACCTGCTTGACTGTGAAAAATTGGTCTGTGGTCGATCTTCGTGGTTTAAAATCACATGGATGCTCCCCAATGATACTGTTGTCGTATAATCCGATTTCACTTTCTAAGATCTTAGAAAATATTTTGTACGCTGTACAAACTAGTGATATGCCTCTATAGCTTTCGCACTTTAGCTTGCCACCTTTTTTGTAGAAAGGGAATATAAAGGGTTTTCCAATAAGAGGTGTTATTTTGAATAGCCCGCTATTTCGGTAGATGTCACTTTTGAAGCTGTAATTTTTTGATATTCGACAAGTAGAAACTGCGCCATTAATAAAAATGGATACATGCTTCAACATCGCATTGAAATTATTAAAATTCACTATAAGAATGGTGAAAATTTGGCAGAGACAATTCGTAAAACTCGAACATTTTTGGGTCGTCGTGAAGCACCTTCTCGGATCGCAATACAGAAATTGGTGGGAAAGTTCGAGCTGTCGGGACAACTAAGTGATGTGAAGAATTAACCCCGTGCACGTCACTCAAGAGCGGCCGAGAATATTGCTGCTGTAGCCGAAAGTGTTGAAGAAACCCCATGTTTGTCCATTCCTCGTCGTTCTTTGGAATTAGGCATTCCACAAACGTCATTACACCGTATTTGGCATAAAGATTTGGGTCTTAAGGCTTATAAAGTTCAGCTAACACAAGAAGTCAAGCCGAACGATCATCAACAACGTCGTGTCTTTGCTGATTGGGTCCTTGAAATGCATGAAAATGATCCGGGCCTCCATCGAAAAATCATCTTGAATGATGAGGCCCATTTCCACCTCGGTGGCTTCGTCAAAAAGCAATATTGTCGCATCTGGGGCTCGGAAAACCCAAGAGTTATTGTTGAAAAGCCTCTCTATCTTCAACGTGTGACTGTTTTGTGCAGTTTATGGTCCGGCGGAGTCATTAGACCTTACTTTTTCGAAAATGAGCCTGGAGCAGCAGTTACGGTGAATGGATTGCGCTATCGAGAGATGATTATTGATTTTTCATGGCCGGAATCGGATGGTATTGATCTGGACAACGTTTACTTTCAACAAGACGGCGCTACGTGCCACACAAGCAACGAAACCATTGATCTTTTACAGGAAAAGTTTCGGGACCGTGTTATCTCTCGAAGAGGTGATCACAATTGGCCACCGAGATCTTGTGATTTAACACCTTGCGATTTCTTCCTTTGGGGCCACGTGAAAGAGAAGGTCTACGCCAACAGCCCAGCGTCGATTCAAGACCTCAAAGATGTAATTCGTGAGGCTATCGAGGACATAGGGCAGCCACTTTGCGATTTGGTTATGGAAAATTTCATGAAAAGGATATGGTCCTGTAAGCGTGGTCGTCATTTGCCTGTTATTATTTTCCACTATTAACGGCATAGGTTCAGCTTTATAATGAAATAAACATCGGATCATTTTTCTTTTAATATCAAAATAACACCTCTTAATTTCGATTTTTTTGTGGCGTTATGTTGGTACTCATGTCTGTCACTTATGCCGACAAGCTCGGCCATTTTGAATGTTCACTTAATTGGTGATAGCTGCTTTACTTGCACGTGTTTTCAATCGTCTTCGATTTTTACTTATTCAAAAAAATGGATCAAAGAACGTGTATCAAATTTTGTGTGAAAAACGAAATTAAGTGCGCGGATGCATTCCCCGAATGTTGACTGTGGCATACGGATAAGCTACCTTGGACCGAAGCAACGTTTATCGGTGGTACAAAATGTTTTTAGAAGGCCGAGAAGATGTGAACGAGCACTTCAACAACAGACGAAAAAATTAATGAAGTGGAGAAAATGGTATTGGCCAATCGTCGAATCACCGTTAGAGAAGTTGCTGAGGACCTAAACATATCGACGATTTGGGCATGAGACGGGTCGCCGCGAAATTCGTACCAAAATTGCTCAATTGCGACCAAAAACAGCAACGCATGAACATTGCTAATGAGATGTTAAACTCTGTCCGCGACGAACCAAATTTGCTCCAGAGGGTCATAACTGGTGACGAATCGTGGGTTTATGGTTATGACGTGGAAACCAAAGCTCAATCATCTCAATGGAAGCTGCCGCATGAACCAAGACCGAAAAAAGCGCGTCAAGTTCGGTCGAATGTGAAAGTTTTACTGACAGTTTTCTTCGATTGCAGGGGCGTGGTGCATCATGAGTTCTTGCCACAGGGAAGAACGGTCAATAAGGAATATTACCTGCAAGTTATGCGCAATTTGCGCGAAGCAATCCGCCAGAAACGCCCGGATTTGTGGGAGAACAAAAATTGGCTTTTGCACCACGATAACGCCCCTGCTCACACATCGTTGCTTGTGCGCGACTTTTTGGCCAAAAACAACACACTAATGATGCCGCAGCCACCGTATTCCCCAGATCTGGCCCCCTGTGACTTTTTCTTGTTTCCTAAACTGAAGAGGCCCATGAAAGGACGACGTTACGCTACGCTTGACGAGATAAAGACGGCATCGAAGGAGGAGCTGAATAAGATTAAAAAAAATGATTTTTTGAAGTGCTTCGAAGATTGGAAAAACCGTTGGCACAAGTGTATAATATCTCATGGGGATTACTTTGAAGGGGAAAAAATAGATATTCATGAATAAATAAATAATTTTTGAAAAAAAAAACAAAATTCGCGTATCGTATGTACTACATCGTATCGTATCGTATGTACTACATTTAAAAGTAATACGAAATTATTTATTTTTAATGTTTTTTCTGCATGTTTTGCTTCTGATTTCATTCCAATTACATAACAAACAACGATAAATATTATCAATAAAAGCTTACATCACTTTACTACATCCGGTCGAAGCATCCATGCATCGATTTATCTCATCTTTCACTTGTTTTGATGTAGGAGGCGTATGCAAAGATGCCATCGAAAATTGTAATTTATCATGTCCTGGATCAGGTTACTATGGAAATTCTGCGTCATTGTTTTTTTTCTTTTTAACCCTATAAAATTACGAGTAAATACTTGGTCCACATTAAATATTCCTCTTGACAACATTTATCGATGATGATGAGGATTTTACGCCAATCACGCAGATACCGTCGGCAATAATGACCAATCGTTTTGAATGAATGAATCATCATCGTCTTCATCACCGACACCGCGTCACCAATGCCGTGTGAGGAATGCCATTGAATTGAAATATTTTCACATGTCGTAGCCTCAGGCTGAAATTTGGGAGATTCCTGCAAACCACCGCCGCTACGAGTATGTGGTATTGTCTCAACTTCGCGGTATTTAGTGATGAGAATTTCGCACCGATTTGTTGTCGGAAATTACCTGGAACAGGTTGTAAATTGCTTTCGAATTCCGACCAGTCCGATTGGGTGGTTGGCCACATCAAACGGTGGTTTCGCGTGCATGTTAATATACTTAGTGGTCAGCGGAGATGGACTGTCGGATGATAGAATGGTTTCGGCTTCATCACAGAGTCATTACTTGCAATTTCGACTCGCTGAAATCGACTTAGCGCTTTTCGATGTTGTTAACAATAGTGTACAAGTGGTTTACTCTGCATGTCGCACTCATGCATGTGTATCCAGATCAAAGGAAATAGAGCAGAAATAAGTCTGTACGCTGTCGACTTTTTAACCTTAATCCTGCCATTACACAAAGCCCTTGAAATGAAATCGAGGAAAACCTCTACGCCAGCATTTTCGCTCTCTCTCTCTGAATAACAATCGAACCTGGTCTCAATTGCACAATAGCAGTGTGAAGCCTGTTGCCCTATTGATCCCGGCAAGAATTTGAAATGTTGTAGGTACTTGTGGTTGGGCTTCTCTTTGGTACTAGTGCCACTGAGGTGGCTGCTGCTACCCCCGGCTGAAATTGAAAATGCATAAACACAAAAGCTTTGAAGCCGCGTCTTTTTTTCTAGGCAAATTCAATTCAACTCTTTGCATCCATTGTGTGCATTCTTTGCAGAAACAAATGCACTTTTGCACCACGCTTAGACCACGTTCGATTAACCCAGAGGCATTTAGACAACTTACCAGCAAAGTCGAGTTAAGTAGCTGGGAAGGCAGTTGGGACGTGAAGTGGAGAGTTGAAGTGGAACGGGAAAAAAGAAATCGCGAATAATTGCATTTCAGCATATGCTTACAATTTAATGTGGTAATGGCGAATGTTGCACTTGAAGCGGCGTTCGGTTTGCGTCTTCTGAAGCGCGGACCTGAAGTCGTTGTTGTACGAGCGATGCAAAGAAGGAGCACTCATGGGAAGGTTAAAGGGCATAGGCTATGGTTAATTCAAGTAGCGAGTAGTGTAGCGTGGAAGAGAGGAAGGCGAAGGCTAGTGCAGCTGGATTTTAAATTGGCAACAACAACAATGTCGGGAAGACTAAATTGAACAATTTGAACACTTCACGCTAATTTTGCCTGTAAGTTGTCGGGATCCATTTGCATGCAGTTGCCATTGATGTGTCGAGTTGATTGGCTAACGGAAGGAGATACTCAGGAAGTGATGGATGTAAACGAATAATTGAATGGTTCAGAAGTAAAGTTTTTGAAAGTGAAGAAGATGCACAACAAGTACCCTCGAAATCCTTTTAATATTTATATAATTCCATTCAAATTTTCAAGGCTTTTCGCCTTGGAATCAATAGGAAACACAAATTTTCAAATTAATAGATTCAAATGTATTCGAAGGCTGAATGATGACGATTCATTATTGTTTAATCCATCCATCTTATGTTTTGCAAATAGAAGCTTCACTTACATATAAAATTTCCAATATCCAGGTATTTAAATTTGCCGCCATTTTATTTGCGCTTTACTGACTTCATTGTTTGAGCAGCTGCAGTGACACATCAATATTACAAGCCATTCCTTAAATTTTCTTGGAAATTCGGATACATCTGCAGTGCTCAGGCTGCTTAGAAACGCCTATCTCCGTAGTATCGCATAGTGGAAAGTTTAGTGCTTGTATGGATGTTAAGATTGTCCGTTCGGGACTGCAGCGATGGTCTGCTGCCTCAGCGAGCGAAAGATCAGTGCTCAGCTGGATTGGCTTTGCCTGAGGATGCGTGAACTCACTGGCAAGCTAGCTAGCGCTGGCGCGTTCTTTTCCCACAGCGTAAGGGCTCACTACAAATTACTTCCGCACTCACGAATTGTAAGGTGACCGGGGTCAAAAGCAGAACCGATTGGCTGGTTTTAAAGGTGCTAATGGCCGTAGTAACCTACCGAAAGGGATTACAAACAGAAAAATGACGACAAATAACTCGATTTCGTCTTTGCGGAGGACGGTCACGGCTCACAAATAAGAGTGGGGCATCCAGGTGGTGGCGCGTGTAAGGCAGGCACGTTGTGTTCGAACTCAGCCACTGTGCGTCGTTCAGGTTGCTCCCTTCGATTAAAGAATTTGCTTTGAGGTGTTAATCGCTGGGAATATTGCAAGGTCTCTAGTTCCTTTGCTGAAGCGCGAAGTGTATGTACGTTGTGGCGAGGAGCAAAGACCAATCGTTCTCGTAACTCCGGCTTGATTCCCTACCAAAAGATACTTATGTTAGGAACTCTGTCTCCGGTATGGGGCTCATTAATCGTTCTAACAACCAACATTGAGCTTTGTAGTAATCGTATACTGTCTGCTGAGGCAGTTGGTGTCTACTTCGTAGCCTTTGTTTCAATATAACATCGCTCTCTGCTGGTGCGAATTTCTGTAATGCGGCGTGCCTCAAAGTCTCCCAATTGTATGTTCGAAAGTATCAACGAAACTCCAGAACCATCGGAGAGCTTATCCAGTGAACAGCATTTGACGCATCTGGCAACTAGTTGCATGCCTCCTCCCAGGTTCAACGAAGTCATGTTTTTTACTCTTCGTAAGAAGGCACCTATGATCGCAGGGTAGTCTTGGCCCGAAAACACCAGCTTCCAGCTAGCTATGATGTGCGCCACTTTAGATGTTGGAATAGCGCACGCGGAACGATTGCGTTCACAGCTGGATAGTCGTGGCACTGGGGCATCTCGGGGCGTGAACCTTCTTATTCAACGAATTTCTGGCTGAGTCGGTGGCGGGAGATCCCAGGTGTACCAGGGCATTGAGCCTCGGTTAGGATATGTCTGTTCAAACATCTGTTGATCAGGGCTCCAGGCATGCGTGTTATTCCGGTGGTACGGGTGTGAAGTTTAAACCACTTACTCTGGGCCTTTATTCTGGGGCCATTGGGTTCATGACTCCGCTGAGCTTTGCAGGTGCTGGGTCACAAGCTAGTGTTAGAGGTAGCTCTGCCGTCTCTGTATTGTCTACTCTTGACAAAAGGATAGGAGGCTGGGCCTCCGGTTGTAGAATAGATAGTTTTTCTAGTTGGTTCCTCATTTAATCCATACTGGCAGCCATCGTCGGAAGACCACGATGAGGATTGAACCGTAGTTCCGGCTTATTTATTTATTTATTCCATCTTACAGACTAAACAATCCAATAACAGAATGGAACGCAAATTTAAATGAAAAAGAATAATAAAATGTCGATACTTAAAAGTTAAACTAGTAGTAAGTCTCTTAGTTTTTTCTTAAATGCTATGTAAGAAGAGGGGAAAGGACCAAGCTCGAGATTATTATGATTTCGTACGATTCTTAAGATTGGAGAATGGAAATATTAATCAGTTCTAGCATATGGGATAGCGTAATAAGAATTCATACGAGATGTTTGTCGGAAACGCAGCTCAGAAAAAATATTTAACGGGACTTGATGGTAGCAGAGTTTGTACAAAAAACATTGGTCTAAATAAGTTCGTCGGGATATTAGGGATGGAAGAGATAGGAAAGATAAACGACTTTCATAAGGCTGATACGGCAAATTAAACTTAAGGAAAAGAAAACGCGTGAACTTTATTTGGACAGTTTCTAAAGAAAACACAAGATAGGAATATCGGGGGGACCAGATAACAGAACAGTATTCAAGCAATGGGCGAACAAGGCAAATAAATAGGCGGACAGAAGAAGATATGCTATTGAATTTATGTACATGCCTAAGAATAAACCCGGAAACTCTAGACGCTTTAGTAATCACATTTAAAATATGTGCATCAAATTTGAGTTTTGGATCAAAAGTTACTCCAAGGTCTTTATGAATGAACACTTCCGAGAGCAAAGCATCATTTAATATATAATTAAAATTAATAGGAGAGTCCTTGAGGGAAAAAGTCATTTTATGACATTTAGTAGTGTTAAGACATAAATAGTTTGAAGCACACCATTTATTTAGAGCATTCAGATCATTTTGGAAGAGCTGACAGTCTAAATGGGATTTGACTGCTCGAAACACTTTGAAGTCATCTGCATACAAAAGACAAGAGGAATTAATTACAAAGGGAAAGGGAAGATCATTTATGAACAACAGAAAGAGAAGAGGCCCAAGAATTGAACCTTGTGGAACGCTAGATGAAGGATAAAAAGGACTAGACGTAGTACCAGAGAGACTTACTCGACAGGGACGACACGATAGATAAGATGACATCCAAGATAGAAGAGCACCCGAGATGCCAAGAGCTTCAAGCTTACGACAAAGAAGTAAATGATTCACAGTGCCAAAGGCCTTGGAGAAATCTGTGTAGATCACATCAACTTGCAGTTGGTTATCCAAAGCTGTTGCAATACTGTTTGTGAACTCCATTAAATTAGAGGCAGTGGAGTATCCTTTGAGAAAGCCATGCTGCTCTGGAGCAATAATAGGAGCTAATTAGTTTGAGAGTAGATTATGAACCAACCGTTCAAGTAACTTTGGAAAGCAGGACAGTAAGGAAATAGGGCGATAATTGGAAACTGACGTAGGATCACCACTTTTGAAAATAGGCACAATATTAGCTGATTTCCAAGGAATTGGGAAAGTACCAGTACTCAAACTTAGATTGAAGAGGAGAGATAAAGGAAAACTAAGCGATGAGGCTAACGACTTTACAAATATGTTTGGCAAACCATCCGGCTCAGGGCTGATATTAGGATCAAGAGCATTGATCAAAGCTCCGACTTCAGATGCATCTGTACAAATAAAGGGAATTGGTAAGGGAAGATGATTAGGTAAGACAACAGGATGCAGAGCTGCAGCGGGAGAAGAAGAAGTTGAAGAGAAAAATTGGGCAAATGAGTCAGTAACTTCCTGAGGAGAAGAAACCTCTGCACCATTCCAACGGACCTTACTAGGAATGGAAGAAGAGAAGGAGGCTTGTGGTAGCGCTCCTGCTAAATCTGTTGCAAAGCGTAATAACTGGATTCAATTGGCTGAGAACGCTTTCAGGGACTACTCCATACGCTATGGAGGGCTGACTCTGCTCTGACATGGTGGATGTTGTATCTAGTGGTTGTCGGCATAGAGAGCATGTTGAAAATACCGGACAGTTGGCCCATACATATTTGGTGGAGACGATGACCACAAGGCAACGTCTGGCTGGGCAACTCGTCCATGTCCTCATGACATATGGAGCAAAGCAGTATCGGTCCGGCGTCCGACCGAAGTTTTCTCTTCTCTGGGGCCCTTTTTCTGGGCATCATTGTCCTAAAAATTATCTAATACGAGTATAGATGAAGGAAACAAATATGAAATGAAATCTCCAAAGAGGCCGTCAGTTGCGAACTATAAAAACTTTCACAAAAAAAAAAATATATACATACACATATATATATATATATATATATATATATATATATATATATATATATATATATATGATTATAATTATTACTTTTAACTCAAAAAATAACCAAGTTATTGTCATTATTATATTCGGTCTTTCCAGTCCCCCCCCACTCACAGGCAGGAACACCAATGGTGAGTTCTCCCTACGTGTTACAGGTACCACTCTCTTAAGGCAACGTGAACATCCAGGCTCTGAAATCGGCTCTGCCTTTGACCCCGGCCACCTTAGAATTCGTGGGTGCAAAAAAAAATTGTTGTGGGTCCTTGCGCTGTGGGAAAAGAACCCGCTCCACGACACCGCAACGCTAGCTTGCCAGCACATTCAGGCGAGGCCAATCCAGCTGAGCACTGATGTTTCGCTCGGTGAGGCAGCAGACCATCGCTGAAGTCCTGAACGGACATCTTAACATCCATGTAAAAACTACAAAAGTAGTCACCCTTTGTACATTGGCCACATTGGAATAGTAAGCATCGCAGATTTAGTTGTCGCCATGATAGTTCACAAACATCGCGCCAGTTACACCGTTCTGAGTGAACTGACAAGACGCAACTTGTTTTCGCGTTCGATGAGTAATTATTTTACTACAGTTAACGGCCGCATTGTTAGTGGAGTTATGTTTTTGACAAAATGGTGAAGATTAATTAAAGTTTATATTGTGTATTTTGGCTGTAAGGGACTAAAGTTTCTCATACTAAATTGAAGTCAACATAAAGCTTCTTAATTGAGATGCATTAAGTAACCATGTAAAAAAAATTTTTATGAGTAATTTGTAGCTATCGGAGCAATTCCAAAAAATCAGATCTGTGCGCCTTTACGTTGGAATTAAAAGCTCAGTGTAGAGCAGATAAACATATAGATTTACATTAAGTTAATGTACAAGTAAAAAGGGTCGAGTGATCAATAAAACGTTTAGCACAGAGAAAGTCGGATTTTGTTTAAGGGCTGGGGCATATTCGGATTATACTGTATTTTCCTATGTTCAGCGCTTCCACACTGTTCTTAATTTGACAGATATATATATATATATATATATATATATATATATATATATATATATATATATATATATATATATATATATATATAATACAAATTAAGAACAGTGTGCAAGTGCTGAGCATAGGAAAATACAGTATATATATATATATATATATATATATATATATATATATATATATATATATATATACGAGTATATGTCAAAAAGAGAAACAAATAGCGGTTTGATGGTAAGAATACAAATTGAGGATAATCTGATCAACTAATTTAAGCTAATTACTGCTGAAACCTGAAGTTTAGTTTAGTTTTGTTATACTTTCCACATTTATTTTATAGAAACGAATTAGTTCTGTAGATATACAGTAGGATAGACTGGGTACGCTTGAAACAAAGGACGGTTGAAACAGAGCAAATATCTCATGAACCGTTCAATTAGCCTCAAAATATTGCTAATACTACGTTTTCACATTAATGGGTAGTTAAATTAAGCTAAACAAACGCCGATAAACGAAACTACATTACTCGAGACCATCAATCACACGACTTAATAAGAATAAGTGGATATCATCCTGAAGCAAAAGAAATTTCGTGTATTGTGCTACCAAGTGATTTGTGAGACAAGCGCTTGGTTTTTGCTTTTATCCAGTCAGCTCATGTATGAGTAATTTACACAAAAATACAGTGTCAGAGTTGTACACAGATTATATTTGTTTTTTTTTTTGACATGTCAATGACGTTACTATTATTAATTAAATGTGGCTGGCAATACGTACAAAGATTTTTGCATTAGGGACATAACAATTTCGTATCTTTATATGAACGCACCCTTAACCTTTTTAATGAACTATCAATCAACGTCAAAATGTTAGTTGGTCAACATTTTCATCATGGGAAAGCTCACTAACCACCAACGTTTGAAAATTATTAAAAATTACTACCGAAATTCTGAGTCGGTGGTCGCAACTTCAAGAGCGCTTACTCCAATTTTCGGCCGTAATAATCGTCCCACCCGACAGGCTGTGCGAGCAATAGTGTGCAAATTTTCACTATTGGACGTTTCGGTGCCCAAAAAACATCGCACTGCTCAAAGTGACGGAAATATCGCAGTCGTAAGTGCGACACTGTGGTGTATTTTGCGAAAATATCTTGACCTACATGGTTACAAGATGAAATTGACTTAAGAACTAAAGCCACTTGATCATTCGAAACGCTAACACTTCTCCAATTGGGTTCTGGCAAATCTTGAAGAAAATGATGAATTTCATCGAAAAATCATTTTCAGTGATGAAGCCCATTTCTGGCTCAACGGCTTTGTTCATAAGCAAAATATGCATTTCTTATCAGCAACAAACCCACATGAGCTTCTTATGAAACCGTTGCGTCCGCAAAAAATTACTGTTTGCTGCGCTTCTCATGCCGGAGATGTGATTGCGCCGTATTTTTTCGTGGATGAAAATGACGAATTGGATCAACTTGACATCAACGATATGTGGTTTTTCCACAAGACGATGCCACTAGCCACACAGCACGCCTCACAAACGATTTATTTATTGTTATGTCCTTCATGGAAAACCCTTTATATAAGGGTCATGGTTCTATTTAAGCAAAAATATTGTGTTTTTGTGATATAAAAAGCTTGTAAAATACGGCATTATAACTAGTTACTTTGTGTTATTACTATTACGTTTACTATAGACTATCTTTTACTTAATGGTAGGGCTGGGGATAGTTGAAACATTTTTTATGGCTACGGTTGAAACAACACATTAAATTTCCTTATTTTCGAGATGCCGAGAGTTCGCGTAAGGAAGACTTCTAGAGGAGAAAATAGACTTATCGAGGTATAAAGACGCATATGAAGAAGTGAAAGGTGGAGCTTCGTTACGGAAATCGGCGAAGAAGCATGAAATGAACCACTGTTCACTCTGAAAATGCATACGAAGGCGAGATGCATCTTGCAAAAACAATAAATGAAGAAATAGAGAACAAAATCGAGTTTTTAATGAAGCGTAGTAGCGAGAATTTCAAAACACTGAAAAGGGTGATTCTGAGATAAAGGGTGATTCATTATGAGGTTTGATATTCAATAGGCTTTTCTGATAGATCACGCGTGACTCCTGTCAAACTGTAATGTAATTTTTATTCAGTATTGTTTGACAAATCATCATGGAAAGACTTACACTGCAACAACGTATCCAAATTTTTCAGCTGTATTACGAAGTTCAGCGTTCTGTGAGAAACGTTTTTCGTGCTCACTTATGGTGTGCATTCTCGACCTACTGAAACCACTATAACCAATACCATCCGCGAATTTGAAACCAGCATGCATTAATACATTATTCGATGATACTCGACAGATTAGACCGCATCCAGCACGTAGTGAAGAGAATATAGCGGCTGTAGCTGGGAGTGTGGCTGAAGACCGTGACGAATCGAACGCGTTGTCCAAAATTCGACCCTCAGCATGGACCATTGACAGCGTAGTCTTTAAAAAGTAAATGTCATAGATTGTTCTTTCGTCTCACAACAAAATTTTTACCATAAAATTCAACTTTAAACTTCATAATGAATCACCCTATATATTTTGGACTATCAAAGAAAGTGGTGAGAAAATTAGTGTACGAACATGACAAGTATATATCATTTATCATGACCTCGAACTTGTGGTCAGAACCAGACGGCTGGTGAGGAATGGTTTCGGATATTTATGAAAAGGAATCTTGAGATTCCCGTACGAGTAATGCAAGCTACAACTCTATCAAGGGCGTTGCTTCCATAAAGTAACGTCGGTGCAATTTATGAGAATTTGACAATTGTCAATTTAACAAGTTTGAGCCCCAAAACATTTGCAACATGGATGAAACAGAACAGTCCAAAAGCCCGAAAGAGTACTGTCCAAAAGCCCAATAGAGTTGTAGTTAGACGTGGAGCTCATCAAGTAGGTTCGATAATTTCTACAAAAAGGAGTACTTTTTTCCCATGACCTTTACCTTTGCGGCAAATGCCATCAAAAACGTACTCCATTCTACCAAGATCATTTTATTAGGTATGGACCTATAGAATCTGCTGGAACCGCAAGTCCTACGGGCTGGATGTAGGATGATATATGCATTTTCTGAAACACTTTAAAAAACATACGAATGTATCGTCTTCACAGTGTGACTTTTACTCGATAACCACTCCTCACATATTCATATTGACACGCAGGACTTTTGCAGGAATAAAGGCATTGTTTTACTATCCTTTCCCACGCACTGCTCTCACAAACTCCAACGACTTGATCGATCTGCATATGGCCCCTTAAAAAAAACTGATAGTTGAGCCTATGATGCTTGGGTGTGAAGTTACCCAGGAAAAACAATGTCAATTTATGACATTCCGGGGATTTAAGGGTCTGCTATAGCGCTTTCTCTAACATCTTCAAATATTCAAGCCGGCTTTCGCAAAATGCGAATTTACCCATATAATCTGTATCTTTTTACTGAGCTCGATACGCCTGCATTCGTAATAGATAGACCAAATCCAGAAAGCACAACTCAGGAATAGGTTGTTTCTACATTGAATGCTAGCCCACCTGAAAATGATAAGCTGCAACTAACGCCTCCTGTCTTAACTGATAAAACGTCAGCAGAGACAACATTCCTTGAACATGCTATCAACAGCTCACCAGTCCCAAGAACCGAGCAGAAAAACGTCATTCAAGGCGGAGAAACTTCAAATGCATCACCCAGACATCACGGTAGCAGTACCACTCAGCAAACTTCACCAAGACATTTAATAATTTTCATTTAGCTTCTTTTGTTTTAAGGAAGTACTATTGATTTCATTATTTTTGTTAATTATTTTTATTGTTAAAGGCTCGCCGAAGGGTGTTACAAAAATCATTGAAGACTGAATAATGTTATACGGTGGCATATCATTTATACAAATAAAATTTATAGTAAATAAAACATGACTGAATATAATATTCTACATTACGTGAATGTGAAGTGCTTCAACTGACTTCAATATCAAAACTTTTGATTTACAAGTAGTTCAGTTTGCTTTTC
Source organism: Odontomyia ornata (assembly GCA_963969285.1). Taxonomy (NCBI): domain Eukaryota; kingdom Metazoa; phylum Arthropoda; class Insecta; order Diptera; family Stratiomyidae; genus Odontomyia; species Odontomyia ornata. The sequence goes on from OZ017740.1 coordinate 118,469,343, forward strand.
TAACCGTCCAGGAAGTACCAGACGTTTTGGCCTGGCCAGGCAATGGGCGGAGCTACCGCGGCAGTTGGCGGGGCTTGCACCGCTATCCTGGCGTCAGAGTGTTTCTACACTCAGTACGCATCCAGCCGTGATAGCTTGCGTATCGTGCATATCATACGTTGTATACAGTGGAGTGTTAGCATGTGAGCTGTAATTGAAAGTTTCGCCAGTTACGACGTGAAAAATGTGAGATGGTTTTTGTTCGCGAAAACACTCACAAAATTAAGACGCGCGATACAAAAGAAGCGTCGGGAAAATTCAGAAAGAAAATTTTATTTTTCCACGAAAATGCTCATTCACAATCGGTCAATCGTTCCCAAGTGTTCTTGGATGGGAAGTTTTCAATCATCCGCAGTACAGCCCGAATTTGGCGTCAAGCGACTAACACCTGTTCCCATCGATGAAGACGTGGCTTTGGCATTGACGCTGAGCTGCATCTCGATGTAATCCATTGGTTGATCTCGCAGAGTTGAGAGGGTATAGAAAAGCTTCCACTACATTATGATGCCTTGATTTATATGGCGATTATGTAGCAAAATAGCCTAAGAGCTTGCATCCAAAATGAGTATAAACCTTTGTTTTTTCGTTTTGTTAATTTTTTATTTCAAAACGTCTGTTACTTTCTGGACAATCGTAATTTTACTCTTTGTTTTTTTGAGTAAGATCTCGTACTCTGAAAATATTTTGAAAATTAACAAACATTTATTTTAAAAAAATTTAATTTTATCAGTTTTTAAATCGTAATTTGATAAATTTGATTATTTCACCCCAGGATCGTGGTACCTAATTTTAAAAAGGATACGCAAACCCAAGAAATATACGAAAAGTTTATGAATTCAGCAATAGAGGTGGTGATTCAAGAACCGTTGTCTTATAGGAAAGGCACGTTGAAATATAACCGTAAAACATCAACGTTGAAAAGTCGAATTAAGAAGTTTATAGATGGCATTGACAAAAATGGTCCCTTACGCATCTTACATTCCAAATTCACGAGTCAGCAAGTCTTTTCTATAGAAGATCACATAAACAATCGTCGCAAGATGCATTATGGATTTGGGACAGTTAAAATTCGGAATTTTTTTTTATGAATATGCGAAAGTGCTGACCTTAAAGCATACAGTGACATGGGACGAAAATCAAATGGCTGGCTCAGAAAGAATGCGAAAATACAAGAAACGAAATTCGAATCTTAGTTTATGAAAGCCAGAAAACACCAACGCTTCACGATCATTCGTTTTTAATAAAGTAGAAGGCGCAGAGTTTCACTATAGATAGTATATTTAAATTTGGTGAATCCGGCGTGTCTACTGTTTTAGGTACCCCTAGGGTGTTGGCTCCTAAATCACAGAAACAAGTAGGGTAATTCGGCATGAATATTTAAGAGTGAAATTACTTTATTTCATATAAGTTACTTGTTATTTTCCTTTTGTGGGGCTTCCGGTCCCCCATCGGACGCGTCCTCAGATGGCAGATAGAAGCTTGCCCTGACAGACTAGCCGGCGGGTAGTCGCTGACAACACTCCAATTAGGATTTACTTGTCATGATAACTAGGACGATAGCCTTGAATTGCATCGGATAAACGGCAACGACTATGGTACGAGGGAGAATCAAATATAAACAATAATTTAGCTATTGTGCTTAGCACGCACCTCCGCACTAGATGATAAAGCATGGCGGTTGATAGTTCGTTTATAAGGAGTGGGGGAACCAGCTTAGTTAGCGGCCATTCTCATTTCTGTCCCCAGTACAGCCACGACGCGCAACGCATCATAAATTTTTTAACCAATGAAGGCGTTAAACCATCGGAAATTATTTTTTGAAGGCGCAGTTTGGAGCACTACATTGTCTCAGAATCGAGTTTATGCGCGGGCCAGGGTATTTAAGGGTGGTTGAGAACGTATCGTAAGCAACAGTCATGATCGACGTCTTAGCACATCCGTGCTTTTCGAGAGCTTATTGAACTTATTGATCTTCGCGATCAACAAACAAAGAATGCGGCCTACTATTGCCAGTTGTTACAATGAGCGAGAACCTCCTATCGAAACAAAAGGTAAGGTGTGCCCATTAGAGAGGTCATCCTTCTCCGTAACAACACTAGGCCGCACACCGCAGCTTTGACAAGGGATAAACCTTATAGTCCAGACTTGTCCCCCTGTGACTACTTTTTGTCCGCGCTGCTGAAAGAATCACTTGGAGGAAAACTATTCGTAAGCAATGAAGAAGTCATGGAGCACGTGCGCAATTGGCTGACAACTCGTCCTAAAACTTTTTATGAACACGTAATATTCAAGCTTCCAAACAGTGAGAAAAGTGTGTAGACAACGCAGGAGACTACATCGAGACATGTTGAAGATGTGGTTTGTGTGTGATATTATTAAATAAATGCATGAAAAACTTACTGTTCATATTTGATTCAACCTTGTAATGTATCAAGGACTTTTCGTTTCGAGCTTGGAATGTAAGATCATTGCACAGACCAGGTGCACTGCAACAAATTCTGGATGAATTAACATCTCGTAGTGCAATAAGCCATGTGAGACGGTGAAGACACATTGGACATGCGAACCCAAATCATGTTTAAAAGCGGAAAATCGCACGGAATCCGTGATTTCTGAGTGGCTTTCAGTTTGGACAGCACATTTAAACAAGCGATCACCTACTTCAAGTCCATTAACGAAAGGTTCTGTGCAATTCGTATTAAGCCCACATTCTTTTATGTCTGGCCGGTCAACTGTCACGCGCCCCCAAAAGACAAGAACGAGGCAACCAAGGACGAATTTTATAACACTCTGGAACACAATGCCGATGGATTGGCATCAAATGGCATTAAAGTTGTTCTGGGTGACTTCAACGCAAAAATCGGCCGAGAAACAGGGCAAAGAGGAACAACCGAATGGCATAGCCTTCATGCTGAGATCAGCGACAACGGACAACGCCTGATGGTTTCCGCTACTAGTAGAGGCTTCAACGTAAGCTCCACACACTTTCCGTATTGAGACACCCACAAGAGCGCGTGGGTATCCCCAGACGGTCGCACATTCAACCATATCGACTATGTTCTCATACATATGCGAGCGGCTACCAGGATTCTCGACATGCACTCGTTCAGGGGCACTGTCTGCAATTCGGACAACAATCTTATAAGCGTCAAGTTCCGATATCGGATCTCCAAGAGCTGTAAACAAGCAAGATCAGTTACCCCAAGATTTCAGATATACAAGCTAAATGATAGCTCAGTAACGGGCAATACATCCTGCGGTTTCGTTGTGGATGACGGACACTCCTCAGGAACTGCCACACGCCATCATCTAGAGGGCAGCTCGACCGCGTGATCCCAAGAAAATGTGCTATCATGTTGATAGCCAATGATGGCCTGGGTGAAGCATAAGTGGTTCTTTCACTTAGGAGACTGGCACCATTATACTTAAACACGGCCAATACATGTTAGCGTTGGCAAATCGCATCAACATATCTCGACACGTGGAAGAAACTGCCGATGACATCAAAAACCATGTGGAAGAAAGTAAGAGATGCGGTAACAGAAGCGACAGAAGAGGTCTTGTCGAATCAACTAAAGAAAAGTAAGAACGACCGGTATGACGAAGAATACAAGAATGTGGTTCAAAAAAGGAATCAGGCGTACAAAGAATACATCCAGCGACCAGTTCGGGCCAAAGAAGAACAATATAACACCCTCCGACGACAATTCAAAAAAGTATGGCTAAGAAAGGAACAACTGACAATCAACACCAAGATCCAACAGATAAACGAAAACATGACTCTACATGAGGTTAGATCATTGTATGCCTCTATTCAACAAACAAGGTGGCTTAAATCTATAAACAAGCCTTTGCAAACGTGCACAAGGAGCAATTATACGTAACCCAGTCGAAATTAAAAACAGTTGGCTGCAATATTTCCAGAAGCTCTCCACAGCGTCCCAGTCTCACCATCAAGAAGTCCCAGTCTCACCATCAAGCAGGTATGAAGTACAGGCAGCAGTGCGGGGCCTCAGAAAAAATAAGGCTCCTGGAATATATCGAATACCAGCAGAACTGCTCCAGAGCTGGGGTCCGCATCTAAGCAACCTTCTGCATCGACTAATATGCAGAATATGGTCAGAGGAGCAGTTACCAGAAGAAGTATAATATATCCTGTACACAAAAAGGGGGACAAGTTAAGGTTTGAAAGCTAGAGGCATTGCTTTACTGTGTACTTCATATAAAGTTCTCTCGAAAATCATAGAAAGAAAATTAAAGCCGTACTATGAGAATTTTAAAGGAGAATGTCAGGGAGACTTTCAAAGTGGACAGTCTATAATAGACCGAATATTAAGCAGGTACTTGAAAAGGAATATAACATCGAGCTGCACTAACTCTTTGTAAATTTCAAGCAAGCGTGCGACAGTGTCGACAGAAATGCGCTATAGAAATTAATGCTTGAATTTGGCGTCCCAACAAAACTAGTCCGTATAGCCAAAGTTACGATGTTAAACACAGAGTCCCAGTTCAAGTTAAATGGCGAGCTAATGGACAGCTTCATAATGGAATCAGGTTTAAAACAAGGTGATGGAATTGCCCCAATGTGCTTTAATATTGCACTGGAACACGTCATCAGGAACACAAGAGCTGGAACCCCTGGCAAACTACATTCAAGTCCAAAAATGGGTAGCATGTGCTGATGACGTCAATATTATGGCAAGTTAAATCTCAGATGCCAAAGAACCATTTCTGAACGTTGAATCTGAAGCAAATCGACTTGGCATACGAGATAATGAAGCTATAACCAAACCCACGAATTAAACGGAGAAGAACACTCCAGTGCGACAAAACCTGATCGTAGGGGACCTTGAATGTGTGGATAATTTTATCTACGTTTGGGGCCAAAATAAATAGAAGAGGGCCCAGAAAGGGCGAGATGGGACGTCGCATTACTCCATACTTCCCATTCTCAGGTCCAGAGTTGTGCACAGACAAAAGAAGCTCCATATTTATAAATCACTAGTCAAACCTGTGCTGTGAAACATGCACCTTAACGAGCGAATCCGTAAAGGCAGTTGACATATTTGAACGCAAAGTACTCCGGGAAATCTACGGCCTAGTGAAATAGGGAATAGGATGGAGACTACGTTGATGAGTTGTATAAACTATTCGACGAGCCATCAGCATATGTATACTTATGTAAGGTTACGCAAATTGCAATGAGCGGGTCGTGTTGAAAGATTGGAAGAAAACCGTCTACCTTAAAGAAAATTAAAGGGTAGAGCACAAAGTAGATTTCCAGCGGGAAGCCTAAGGACTCGATTCGAAAACACGATAGAAGCTGACAGCAGATTTTTGCTGGGAGTGATCATCTGGCGAACGAGGTTGCAGAGCCGTGATAATTGGAGGAGGTTAATCCTGGAGGCCAAAGCCCGGCTTAGGCTGTCGCGCCATATATGACGGAAAGGGTTCGCAAAATATTTATATCAATCATCTTATCCGAAGGTTTCGCGAAGATCCGATGAAAATTGTAGTATCTTCTTCGATATAGAGCCCATATAATTGAAAAACGGTGTGTAATTCTGTTGTTTCAATGGATATAACTTCTGTAAATATGACTCGATTTTGATGAAATTTACGGAATATCAGGACCTTATATTGGACTACTTTCATATTTCATTTCGTTGAATTTATTTGCTAGTTTTAACAAAGCAATCGAATTACAACTTCTAAGGTGCTTGTTGTGCTCATAAAGAACTACTTCAGTGGTATTATTCCAATTTTTCGGAGCAAAGGTGTCCAATGCGAAGGGGATACCAATTTTCGGCACATTTACTCTCTCCCTGCACCTGTGGATACAAAAACTGGTATGTTAAGACCTGTTTGGGAAAGTTTTTATCAAGACCTTTCATTTTTGGTAAAATAAATTTTCGGGATGATCACCTCTCTCTATTTATTTATTTACACTATTTTACAGATCCGTGAATCCAATTACAAAGTAGGTAATGAAATATAATATAATACATGCGAATAAACAAAGTTGTAATAAGGAAAAAAGAACAAGCATATAAAATACTAATACACTATCGGAAGTTAAGGAGAATATTATGCAATATGCCTTTAAAAGCGTTTAAGGAATGTGGCAGAGGACTCAGCTGGAGCTCATTGTAACGACGTGATACGCGTACTAAAAATGAATAAAAATAAATATCGGTACGAGCAAAGGGCACAAAGAATATGTCAGTTGAACGTGTTCTTGAGGTGGGACGTATATAAAGCCTTTCCCGAAGGTTGGAGTAAAGAATACCGTGATATAATTTAAATAAGAAGCACAGGTCTAAGAATTCTCTCCTATTTTTGAGTGATGGAATGTTGAGGATCTGTAAGCGCTCATCGTAAGAGCTGTAAGTGAGGTTATATTTGTAGAATAGATATCGTGTGAATTTACGCTGCACAGTTTCAACAGCATCCGATAGATTGGTATAGTGAGGAGACCATACTTGGGAGGCATACTCAAGGATTGACCGGGCTAGAAGCACGAATAGATGGACGCTGGTTGAAATGCAAAAAGACTTGCAAGAAGATCGTAAAATAAAACCAGCGACACGTGAAGCTCTAGTGGTTATGCAATGGATGTTAAATTTTAAACCTGGGCCAAATACTACTCCCAAATCTTTATATTTGTCCACAAGTGCGAGCACCGATCCATCAATCTGGTATTCATATAAAACTGGATGAATTTTGTTGGTGAATCTCATGTGACAACATTTAGAAATGTTAAGAGGAAGTAAATTACCTTGACACCAATTTTGGAGATTGTCAAGATCATTTCGGAGGTATAAGCAGTCTTTGCTGGAGTTAATGGAACGATAAATTTTTAAATCATCAGCGTAAAGAAGACAATTAGAGGACAGGCATTGGGGAACATCATTAATGAAAATGTTGAATAGCAAAGGGCCTAAAATTGATCCTTGAGAAACACCAGATTTTGGGCTAAATGAGTCCGACGAAAAAAAAATTATTCCATGTAACAGTGCAGGAGCGATGGGATAAGAAGGATAAGATCCAAGAGGGGATAGATTCGGAAATGCGGAACGATCGGAGTTTGTTAGCCGAAAGGCAGTGATCAACACTGTCAAAGGCTTTAGCAAAATCGGTGTATATGACATCGACTTGTTGACTCTTGTCGAAAGCAAGAGACATGGTATTCGTAAGTTCTAACATATTAGTTGCTGTCGAACGACCTTTAATGAAGCCATGTTGTTCATTTGCAAACAGGATATTGATGTCATCGTACATTCTGTTATGCACAATTCTCTCAAGGAGCTTGCCAAAACAAGACAGCAAAGAAATCGGACGATAGTTTTGATATTTCACTCCGATCCCCGGACTTATGGATCGGAAAGATGTTAGCATGCTTCCAGACGTCAGGAAAGCAGGAGGAAGAAAGGCTAATATTGAAAATAATTGATAGTGGGGTGCATAATGAAGAAGATAATGACTTAACGAACAGATTTGGTATTCCATCGGGACCCGGACCACCATTAATGTCAAAGGTAAGCAGTACATTTTCAATTTTCGATGGAGAGGTCACGATAGAATGCATAATAGGGGAAGGAGAAGCACACGATGATGGGGTTCGAAACATTAAATGAAGAGGAAAAATTTTGAGCGAAAAGGTCACAGATAGCTTACCCATCAGAAGGTTGGCAATTACGCCATGAGAAGATATTAGGAATATGGGATGTTGTTTTTAGAGAATGTATGTATGTCCTAAAGGGCTTAGGACTTTTAGATTGTAGGGATGTTTCAATCATATAATACGATCGCATTGCGTTCTTAACCGCTTTTTTTGCTTCTTTACGAGGCAGTCGGTAGTTGTTGAGGTCAGTGTTAGAGTTGGAATACTGAAATTTTTTGCGCGCCTGGTCCTTCAAATAAAGAGCGTCTGAGACTTCAGCCGAAAACCAGCTGGGGCTCTTTTTCCGAGGTGAACGGCAGATAGGTACATGGTTTGTAATTATGCTACTGAGATTCTCATAGAAAGTTGATAACACTGAATTGACATCTAGCTTCTGTAGCATTGAATTCCAGTCAATATTATCCAGCTCAAGCTGAATGGCTGCATAGTTGGCTTTGCGGAAATTAAATCTTGGGGAGAAAGGAGTGCGTTTGGACTGAGGTGCAAGAAAAGATAAACGAACCTCAAGCGGAGGATGATGAGGATCAGGTTTTACATATTCGGACGGAGATTTTGTTATCAAGGAGATAGAGGCAGGATCGGTAGTAAGGATGAAATCGAGAAGTTGATTGTTTGCGTTTGGGATCATTTTTAATTGCGATAGGGAGCAAAGCGATAAAAAAGAAGAAAACAAGATAGAGAGATCATTGAAGGATGAGAGGGTATGAGAGCTTGAATCCCACCTTAGGCAAGGCATGATAAAGTCAGCACAGATTAAAATATTGTATAGAGGGTTGATGCTACAGAAATACGAAGATAATTCAGAGAAAAAACGGTTGTAAACGCGGAAAGGAGCATTGCAAGGGATATACACGCAAAGCAATACTAAACTGACGGCTTGAGAGATATTGATTAAGACAGTGATGCATTCTACTGGAAGTGACGGTGAAAAGTTAGAGCAGAGTTTGCTGTCTAAGGCTTTATGAGTAGCACTAAGCACACCACCACCGTCAGATCTATCTGAAACCAAACGATCTCTATCAGTTCGGTAGACATCATATAGTGGAAAAATTTCACTGCTGGCGATATCAGGAGTTGGCCAGGTTTCTGTAAAACAGCCGGAAATGGAAGAGGCAATTTTAATAGCTTCCAGCTTGGTTCGCATGCCACGTACATTTTGATAATAAAGATTGAAGCTACGAGAAGTGATTTGAATATCAAAATTTAAATTAATATTTGAGAAAGTTGTAGGGTGACCAGTTGTTGAAGTTTCGGAACAGAGCTTACCACGCGACGAAAATTTCTTCTTTTGGTTGCCTTGAAAGGTTTAATTAATGTTCCAGGAGGCCAGTATTCTGGTTGAAGAGCTATGCTGCAGTTTGACGGTACAGTAAGCTTAAAGGAAGCTATAACTCTTCCCTCAATGTTGTTTTTTGTCAGTTTGTGGCAGCTGATGATCTTTACTGAAGGTCCAAATTTCGTTGAGACATAATCACAAATTTCATTTGTCGATGTCTCGTAAGCCAGAGGAGATATAAATATTTGCTTCGGCGGCGCCACGACATGAAGAGATAGTATTCGTGGTGCTGGCAGATTATCAGCGGAATTAGAAACATCAGCTACTGGCGTTGGTTGAATATCCGTTATAAGAGTGTTGGGTGAACTGGGCCGATTTTTCGATATAGCACCTCGACGAGAAGATGAGAGCCTAGGTGATTATTGAAATACAACCTCCGAATCATTGCTGGCCAACAGTTTAGCGCTGTTTTTTGTTGCAGGTTTAGCCTGCGTCTTAGTTTTCGTTATTATGGCAGGAGCAGTATCTAATGTTATTTTAGTATTCTCCCCCGATGAAGGAAGATCTGGTGCGGAAGGCTGTAACACATCGCGAGTATCCAGGCTCGTCTCAGTTAGAGGATGTGCAGATAAAGCGTCGACAAACTGGAGCAAGGGAGCAATCTCATTACACGCAACCGAAATTCACTCTCTATGGGGTGACCCTCCTTCATAAGAGCCTCTGAACTAATTTTTGATACCCAAACTTCTAAGAGGCAAACAGTTCTGATATACATACCCTTACACGACTGTAGCTTCTCTAGTTTCTGAGATAAACTGCTGTGACACAGACGGACGGACGAGTCGTGATTTAAATAGGGTTTTATAAATTAGTAATAACAATAATAATCCATCGCACAACAGTCCAAATTCGAACCTTGGCGTTGATATTTATTGTTAGGGTATCTCATTCCCTGACCGTAACGGAATTTGAGGTGATATGGTCAGTATCATGCTCAATCATGTGGTGATTACCTAATTTTTTAATTAGTATCCATCACAGCTAGGTGGACTGACAGTCCGCTAGCAGCATCAGAAGCCCAAACTCGATGCCGCCACCCTGATTTGAACTTGGAAGCTAGTGCGCAAGTGGAGTGTGCCCTAACCCACTGCTCCACACGGACTACTATAGGTAGTTTAATGAATCTTACGGTTTTCATATTAAAAAATATTTGTTGACTTAACATTCATACTCCTTGAGAAAACAAATCGTGTAAGAATGTTAATCCTTCAAAATCTGACTCTGACCATTGAGTCCTCAACTCAACTTCAATCAGTTTTTCCATTATTTCCCACATTTCATGAGCAAATTAATAATCCTAATATATTTTCCTCCACTAACTCTTTCGTACGTTATTCAGAGACGCAGTAACAACCTTAAGGTTTCTTTCCGTTTCAAACATATGTAATTTGAACCGTTGGTCAGGGTTAAATGGATGCGAATGCAAGACCGCAAGAGTCACTCATCAGCGTCAAAGTAATGCGGCGAAAATCCAATTCCATGCGTGCTCATATGAAGTATTCGATCTAAAAAACCGCTGGTGGCAGTTCGAGCAGATGTTCTTAAACCGCATCGGGTGGATGGAAAAAAGATAGGCCCAAGTATACCAACTCCACCACCATCAACCAATCACAACCAAAAGTAGCATCAGTTCAACATTAATGACTTACAAGTAAATCAAACCTTGTTTGGAATACTCCCAAGTAACTCGCAACAAACATTTTGCAAGATGCAATATTCCGAGTTGAATGTTTGTTTACAGTGTTGGCTTTGGAAAAATATAAAATGAAAAAATCTTTTCTTATATCGAATTACAGTTTGGAGTCGGCAAAAGATACATTTGCTGTTTCTGTTTATCTCAAAGCGTGTGCTGAAATGACTGTGATGCATCTGTTTCATGCATAACTACAGCAGAATGGATTGAAAACGAAGAGGTGAAGGTAAATATATTGAAAATGAAAAGATTTCTGTGGGGAAGTTGAAAACAATTTAAAATAAATATGAATAAGTTATTTCACTGAATAATTTGCATTTTGAAACGAAAATTGTTTTTTTTTTCATATTTTTCATGGAGAGGTCAACGAATAATTGGTAAGCGCGCATGTGGATGAATGCGCTCAGACATGAAACCGTGGGAAATAGTTCAATAGCAAAAACTATTGTGTGCTTTGATGTTGCATATGGCGTGAGCGAAATGATGAGTTATGATGGCATGCTTGCTTTCTTGAATTTTTCGCGGCCACTGTCTTACGTTTTATTTCTTATGAGGAGCGCTGATTGATCACTTTCAGAGAATTTTATGATTTCTCATTATTTTGAAAAGTTGGTATGCAATTAGGAAATTAGAATCCTTTTTTGCTGTTGGCGGGTATTTTCCTAGAATTTTAACATTTTTTGCCGCTTGCCCCTGTACTTAGGAGTGCAGTTTTAAGTCAGATCCATATCGAAGAAAATTTCAATACTAATATACATATTTTCTGAATGTCGTTTTTGGCCAAATTAACGAGCTATTTTGCAGATACATTCTATTGGCAAAAACATAAATGGGTGTCAGAGAGTTGTACATGAATATTAAAGGTAAGATCTCATGACGTTGATGATATGAGTTTTTTTGTTAGGTATGTAATTGAGTTGTGTTCTTGTTGCTAATCTTCTTCTGTAATAACACTTTGAGATACTGCTTATCTTGGATAATGATGCTTCGAGTTATCACAATACTCTTTTTTTTTTCGTGGTAGGGAGACGAATGCCCGTTTACGTACAGAGTGTGGGACTCCTGTGTTCGCAAAAAGGCGACCGGACTACCCACTAAACACCTCCCCTGTCAACCTGAGAACCTAGCCTGGAACCGTTTGACACATTACTTTGGGCCAGGTCTCGTTTCGTTACGCCGTGAAGCGCCTTCAAGCTGGAGGATCGCTCTTCTAGCGGGAAGGGAGCAGGGAACACGAAGTGCCAGACAAGCGATCTCCCAGCCCCAATACCCCCACCTGGTTCCATTTTTCAACCGATTCGAGCATCACCGCAACTATATTATCCGGGGTGAGCTCTCCCGTCTCCCTGTAGAGGGCTCTTCCCAGCCTGTCCCATTTTATGCACGCGAAAAATGTGTGGCAGGCATTTTCTTCCTCTCCTGGGCAATACCGACAATCGGGAGACCGTGACTTACCAATTTTGTGCAGGTAAGACTAAAACACCCATGCCCGCTCAAAAGCTGGGTCAGATAGAAGTCAGTCTCACAATGGCTTCGATTTAGCCACGGTTTCACATTCGGGACGAGGCGCGCAGTCCACCTTCCCTTCTGCTGCCAATCGTTGAGTGAGCGCTGTCTCTTCTCGCGGACAACCATCCCCCTCACATCCTCGTTTCGCACAGATAAATAGAGCGGCGATCTCTAGCACGGAGGCCGACGGGTATCACGCCTGCAAAAACTTTCACCGCCGAACCAGTGACTGTCGGATACAAAAATGCAATCCTCAGCGCTCCTCTTCTCTGTACCTATGCCAGGCGTTTTCGGTATACCTCCTTATTGAGAGTGTCGCCCCGTACCTCTTCTTCGCATAGTGGCCCTGACCCTACAGCGCTCATCAAGAGGCGTCTTCTTGATGGGCTGGGTCCCCTACGTTGGCCATAAGTTGACTCAGAGCCGATACTCCCGAAGCAGCCTTCTCAGCCGTTGCCCTGATTTGCTCAGAAAAACTCATCTTCGAGTCGATCAGAAACCCAGAAACTTCACCGATGGCTTCGATTCGATTTGCAAGTCTCCAATATCGATCATCCTTACTCTAGCGATTCTCTTTTTTGTCAAGATGACCACTTTGGTTTTCTCCAGTGCTAAACTGAGCCCGCAAGCAGTCATCCAGTCTCTCACTCGGCGTATTAGCATACCTAGCTTAAGTTGCGCTTGTTTAACAGTGCGTCCGGTGACTAGAGCCGCAACATCAGTCGCATAGCAGATCAAGCGCGACTCATCTGGCATCTCAAGTCTCAGTAGTCCGTCGTAAGACACGTTCGACAGGTCTGGACCAAAGATAGATCCCTGGGCAATACCCGATGCAACCGCCATCTTTCGTTGGCCCTGAATCGTGTCGTAGAGCAGGCTTCGGTCCTTTAGGTAGTTTCTCAAAAGCCGCAGTAGATATTCTGACACTTGAAAAGGTTTTCAAGGGTATCCAGAATATCCACCCATTTAGTGGAGTTGAAGGGGTTTCTGACGTCGAGTGTCACCAACCGAACGGTGCATCGCTTGGTGCGACTATGTGCCTCTGCCTTTCGGACCGTGCTCAAAACCTCTGCAATCGCATCAACAATGGTAGAGCGTCCTGCTTTAAAGCCGTACTACCGAGAAGATAGGTCCCCAGCAGCACGAATCGCGTCAGTGAGTCTTCCCTTGATGAGTTTCTCTAGCACTTTCCCAGCCGCGTTTAGCATGCATAACGGGCGGTATGCAGACGGCGATGCGGGATTTCTCTTCCCCTTGCTGATCAGCACGAGCCTCGCCACCCTCCATCGTACTGGGAAAATTCCATCCCGTAGGCAAGCGTTGAATGTGTTGAGCAGCAAGTCAGGACAATGGTGATAGACAAGCCGCAACACCTCTGCCGGAACACGATCTGGACCTGGAGCCTTCCTCGCTTTCAATGAAAGGATATCCTCCTCCAGTGCCGGCTATGTGAAGAGTGGACACTCGCACGAGGTGAAGACAACGGAGCCGGAGCCTTATCGACCAGTCGGCCCGGTATCGAACCAGCATCAGCAACGTCACCGGAGATGTCGCAGCTACTGGCGGTAATGCAAGCTATGGCCACCAGCATGGAAGAAATGAGGCAACAGCTACAGAATCTGCCGGTTCCACAGCCAACCGCGCAGCCCTCCACATCCACGGCCAGAGCAGATTATATCGAGCCACCAGTGGCAGTGATGGGGGATACAGTACCTCCTAGGCTCAGCGGAGCCATGAACCCCATGGCCCCAGAATACAGACCCAGGGGACAGGTCCAGATTTCGCGACCGCAGCGGCGGAATATGCGAGTGCGTGGAGCCCAGAACGAGAACAGTTCGAGCAGGCAGCTCGGGACCGTGGCTCGATGCCCTGGTACAATTGGGACTTAGCACCTTCAGACCAGCCAGGAGCTCGCCGCAAGGGCCGGCCTACTCTCTGCGAAGATGTCGCACCCAGGCAGCCTAGTTATGAACGTAATCGTTCGCCAGGGGCTATTCCGCCCTCTAAGATAGCCCATATAGTGGCAAGTTGGAAACTTATGTTTACTGGGCAGGACGACGACCCTACGACTATCGGTGCCTTCTTAAGGAGGGTCGAAAAAATGGCATCGCAGAACCTAGGAGGGAACCTGCGAGGCGTTGCCCGCTGTGCGCAGATGCTTTTTAGTGGGAGAGCTCTTCGGTGGTTCTGGCGTTTCGTCGACACGGATCCCACCTTTGATTGGGAAACCGTGAAACGGGCGGCTTTGCGGGAATTCACCCCAGTCGAGAAGACGACACGCTGAAGCAGCGCATCCGAAACAGACGCCAACAGGCACAGGAGACCGTGGACGAGTATTATGAAGTCCTATGCTGTCTGTTGGAGCGTCTAATGATCCCTATGCCAGAGTCGGAGTTCCTCAGCCTCTTCTGGGAGGGGATCAGACCGGAGCTGCGAGAGCGACTGGTGTTCGCCCCGCACCACAGTGTGCATGCGCTTCGCGCATCAGGGAAGAAATTGGAAGCGGTGCAGTATTCCCAGCGCTCCGCGTCACATAGTAGATCCTTTGGCCGACGAGATCAGCCAGAACGACGCGCGATCGCTGAGCTCGAGAGCCACCCACCAGCGTCAGCACCCCGGAGACTCTCTCTCCATTGTCCACCGATTTAGATCCAGAACCTCAGTCGGAGGTACATGAACTGGCTCCCAGGCCCCGAACTACCACGTGCTGGAACGGGACACCGTTTCACTGCATGCTAGGCAGAGGCTAGCATTTTTTGCTTTCGGTGTGGGAAGCCAGACACCTATGCGCCTCAATGCACTAATTTCAAGAAGTCAAAACACTTGCAAACGAGTGCGCACGACAGCCCGCAGCACTCACGACAGACTCAGTAATGGAACGGCACGCCGTCCCGTCTACTGACAGTTCCACCCCCCACAGTAGTTCCCCAGCCAGCTGCTCACCCCAACAACCCTGACGATAACCCACCAGCCATGACCACTATGACTGCGGATGTTCACTCCCTTCTGGAGGCCTCGCCAACGACAGTATTGAAGCGACCACCGCAGTCACTGCCTGAAGAACCTCGGCAGCCTCTAATACGCATACTAAAACCATATCATGTTCGAATGCAGGAATATCGGGTGGCTCGAGAGCGAATATTTGCTTCCGAAGAAGTCACTTCTCGCCCGCGCAAGACAAAATGGTCAACCCGTCGTTGGCGGAATTTCCGCAAGAGAGTGCGCACCTGCCGTCAAACACTAAACTTTTGTAACATCTCGGAGGTTGCTGAGAATGATATCCGACCTTACCACCCAATTAAGGTGTTGGGCGAAATCACGTTTGCATTGATTGACACGGGTGCCAGTATCAGTTGTCTTGCCTCGAGCTTTGGCTCGAAGGTGCTCCATGAATATCCTACCTTGATTAAGCCCTGGCGCACTGAAATCAGTGCAGCTGATGGCACCAAACACCCTATACGAGGTAGTCTGACAACACTCGTGACGTTCAGAGGTCAGACGAAGGATATTACTTTCTCCATTATCCCGTCCCTGACTCAGAATGTGTACCTTGGCGTCGATTTCGTCCTTCGTTTTGGATTGGCCTCCGATTTATTCACAGATTTGTCTTTAAATACCAGATATGTCAATGAGCTCGCTTACATTCCCGATAAGCATGAACTGACGCCTAACCAACGGCAACGCCTGGAAGCATCCATCGCTGCTTTTCCATCTTACGCTACGCAAGGCCTTGGCCGCACCACTCTAGTCTCACACGTCATCGACGTTGGCAATAATAAGCCAATTAAGCAGAGACATTATGCCATCTCGCCGGCCATGGAGAAGTTGGTGTATGCGGAGCTGGATAGGATGCTCGAGTTGGGGGTTATAGAGGAGTCCCAAAGTGCCTGGTTCTCACCGGTAGCCAGGTAAAGTCCGTCTTTGTCTAGATGCCCGTAAGGTAAATGCGGTGACCATCAAGGACGCTTACCCTCTTCCACTCATCGATGGAATACTAGGGAGACTGCCGAAAGCTAATTATATTACCAGCCTTGACCTAAAAGACGCCTTCTGGCAAATTCCATTCGATAAGGGGTCGAGGGATAAGACCGCCTTCACAGTGCCTGGATGACCATTATATCAGTTCGTCACAATGCCCTTTGGCCTATGTAACACGCCGCGAACGATGACCCGGCTGATGGACAAAGTCATCCCACCTCATCTGAAACACCAAGTGTTCGTGTACCTGGATGATCTTTTACTCATTACGGAAACGTTCGACCAACACCTCCTACGCCTGCAAGAAGTAGCCCTGCACATCAGTAAGGCGGGACTCACCATCAACGTACAAAAAAGTAAGTTTGTCATGAACGAAGTCCGATACCTAGGACATGTCATCGGACATGGCACTATCAAAACGGATCCAGACAAAACTCGTGCGATTGATGAGTTCCCCTTACCAAAAACAGTTAAGCAGCTACGACGTTTCCTTGGTGTGTGCGGTTGGTACCGAAGGTTTGTTCGAAATTATGCAACAGTTTCAGCGCCCCTGTCGGACATGCTGTGAAAAGGGAAGTTCGTTTGGATCGAGCTTAGACGAAAGGCATTTGAAGAGCTAAAACAAGCCCTAACATCAGCTCCGGTCTTGCAACGCCGCGACTTTACGAAGCCCTTCTCCATTCATTGTGACGCCGGTCAACATGGAGTCGGAGCCGTGCTGGTGCAATTGACTGATGAGGGAGAAGAAGCTCCCATCACCTTGATGTCCAATAAGCTGAACTCGGCCCAAAGGAACTATACTGTGTCCGAGCAGGAATGTTTGGCAGCGGTAATGGCTGTGAAGAAATCCCGAGCCTATATCGAGGGCCACCAGTTTGAGATCATCACAGACCACGCTTCGCTACAATTGTTGATGAACTAAGCAGACGCCTAGCCAGATGGGTTTTTAAACTGCAAGGGTTCAAGTTTTCCTTCAAACATCGGAAAGGGACCCAGAACATCGTACCCGACACTCTCTCGCGAATGTTTTCACCAGAGGGAGCCGAATTGACAATAAATGACGAGGACCTCATCGCGATAGATAGCCCACATTTCGAATCAGACAGCTACAAAGAGTTGAGGCAAACAATCGTGACCCAACAATCACAGCTGCCTGATTTGAAAGTGATAGACGGCTACGTATATAGACGAAATGAATACGCCACTGGTGATCCATGGCAGGAAGAAGAGTCCTGGAAACTCTGGGTACCGGAAGAAATGACACAACATCTGATTCTCCGCGCACATGACCAACCTTTAAGTGCCCGCGGAGGTTACGGTCGGACGTTACGGCGACCCAAGAAATACTTCTTTTGGTCTAAAATGGCATCCCAGGTCAAGGACTTCGTGAGCGAATGTGAGACCTGTAGTAAAGGCACTAAAGCGCCCAACCAGCCCCTTCGACCTCCTATGGGTCAACTCAACGTCCCAGAACGCGTATTCCAACGTCTATACATAGATCTACTCGGTCCATATCCTCGATCATCCATGGGACACATCGGAGCTATAGTTGTTCTAGACAAGCTCTCAAAATTCCCACTGGTGGAACCTATTCGTAAGTTCACGACTCCATCCATCGTGAAATTTCTAGAGAGCCGGGTATTCCACGAGTTCGGAGTTCCAGAGAGTGTGTACTCGGACAACGGAGTACAGTTCAGGTCTCGGTAGTTTAAGGGCCTACTCGAACAGTATGGCGTTGAACACCAACTGACGCCCATATACTCTCCTCAGTCTAACGCCTCGGAACGGTTGAATCGCACACTGTTAGCCGCGATCTGTTCTTACGTTCACCCATCTCAGAAAGACTGGGACCGCAGATTGTCCGCCATCACATGCGCCCTGCGATCATCTTATCATTCCGTCACCGGTGTCGCACCTTACTTTGCCGCCTTCGGACAGCACATGATTTGCCACGGTAAATCATACCGGCTGTTACGGCAACTAAAGTGTTTGGGAGACCCCGTCGTTGCGCTGGAGCCCCACGAGCGTTTAGGAGGCCAACAAATCGGTCGGAAGATTAAGGCCGCGGGACGTGCAAATGAGGCGCAGTACAACCTCAGGTCACGATCTTTCAATTTTAAAGAAGTAGATGAGGTTTTCCGGCGCAATTTCCGCCAAAGTGATGCCGCTGGGCATTGCAATGCCAAGCTGGACCGGCGCTTCTTAAAAAGCCATATACAGAAGGTAGTAGGACCCAATCGTTATATGATAACGGATCCATCGGGAAAAGAAGTTGGGATATACCACGCAAAAGACCTGCGCCAATAGATAATTAGCCACGTCTGTTCTGTCCGTCTGCACACAGTTTCAAGCACACGCAAGGTTTATATACTTACGGCAAAGCACAAACATATGTATCAGTCTGTCCGTCTGTCAATTGTGTTTTCTTTTATTAATTATCACTCCAGATTCCGACGCCAAAGACAACCCATGCTATAATGAAAGATCCTTCAGCTCCTTTTTCGCAATCCTCGTCGCCTTGGGATCGCGAGAAAATTAGCTGCCCTGTAGTAATAGAGCAGTTTTTTTAAATTTATTATTTTTTATGTAAATTATTTAATAATCATGTATAAAATTTAAATTTTATTTTCACGTTAAGTTTATATATTTAATATTTTATATATTAAATATAAATGGTCGATTCGAATTCGGCGCAGGCAAAGGGTTAAAGAAAATTCATGCATAATATATACCAGATCTACTAATTCACTACACAACCAGCAAATCATTTCCATCTAGAAAATTCTACTATGACTTGAAAGTATGTAGAACACACATTCTCTCACTCAGCTCATCGGAATCCTAGACATACCAAAAAAAAAAACATTTACACTCATAGAATTGTTAGTAACAATTCTTATGAGTGAACAATCTACTCAACGCAACTTCGAATTCCATGCATCCCATTAGCGGATGCACATTTACATTCAGGCATGTCGCACAAACCATTTAAGCTCCACAACCTGCCTCTATACATTTGCGTGCACATAATGAAAATGTTCGAGCAAATTCAACGTCAACAACAGCTACAACAACATCAACAGCATCCAGATCTAGAGAGTGATGGTATGCTATTGCACAGCGATGATGCTGGTCGAATCGTCGTCGTGAGCTGAACAACCTGGCTCGAGACATTTGCGGGAGGAGTGTATGTGCAGGGCTTGAGCGAGCAAGTTAGCTCAGCTGGGAAAGATTTCAAATGGGAATACAAGATAGGGAAGAAGAATTGCGGTAGAATTATTGGAAGACGGACCCATAATAAATCGGTTGCCGGATCACATATTTGAAAGTATCTTTTCGCATTTAGACTTGCGTGATTTGCGTAATTGCTCACTAGTGTCAAAACGTTGGTATTGGTTTTTAAACGATGAAAACAATGATGTTTGGCGAATGCATTGTGTGTGAACATTGGCGGAGGAAGCCTTGAAATCTGATCCCCTGTCTTCTGTACCTGCCTATAAAGCGAAATTACGGGCATTTTATCACGCATTGAACCCAAACGATCGCTCGCGGAACGTTTATATCAAACCTAATGGCTTTACACTGCATAGATTCAACATAATTTTTAAAGGTTGCAGCACCGTTTTACCGAATTGTTACCTGTAGTGATTGTATTTGGCGATTCTGATTTAAATTATTCTGGCAATAATTTTTAAAATTGATGATTATCATAATTTTTTTTTTGTGTCCCATGCCCAGTAATTCAGAGGATACCTGCATCGTCATCGAGCGCTCGACGGACTATGTGGGTAAGTACCCCTTTGGTATATTTATATTACGAATCATTTTTTTTGTTAAACGGTAGCAAACATTTAATTATTTTATAATATTAAAGATAAAGATACAAACAAGTACAAAATACTATACACTAATGATCTTTCATCTTATAAACAATACAAGGTATTGAAAACAAAACAACAAATAAGTATTTATAATAATTCAATAAAGTAAACAAAAATCATAAAAATGATAGCGGAAAAACAAATATTACTATGTACGAGTATTTGCATGTACAAAACAAATTTACATAAAATTTGGAAATACAATAAAACACAATTATACCAAGGTTCAAATGATAAAACAGAAAACACGGATGATTATTATCATCAAACAAAAAGAGCAATCCTGAAAAGTATTTAAAAATAAACCGGTAGAAACGATCTGCTCGCAACTCAGATTCTCTTCGCAAAGCTAAAATAGTTGCCTTTTCGATAAAGGACTATGATTTATTCAAGCGTTGATAATAATTGCCCTCGAATTGCACACGCTATTAACATTTTGATCATTTGAGGACAATTTAAGCTTATGAAGCACAAAGGGAACGTGACGTAAAGTTTATATTTTAACATTATTTATTGTTCCTATATATAATATATTCAAAGGATATATTTATATGTTTAAATTTATAAAATTTAAATAAGAAATTTATAAATTTAAATTGTAAATTGATTTTAATTTCTATGTTGTGCACTATATATATCCATTAAAGGAATGTTGAATTGGCAAAAGAAATAATGCGGGACGAATATGATATTATGGAGACCAAATCCCGTCAACCAAGACTGGTCATTAATGGCCTAGAAAAAGAGTTTTCTACTGAGGAGTTAACGAATGAAATACGTTCCTTGAACCCTAATATTGGGGAAAATGAAAAAATGGAAGTAGTTCACGCCAGAAAGACAAGAAATGGAAAGTGGTTACATATTCTGCAGGTGAATGGGTGTATGTATCAAAGATTGGTAAACAGATACGTCAATATTGATTATGGGTCTTATTTTATCAAGGAAGACTACAATATTACGAGGTGCTATAAATGCCAAAAGTTTAACCACAAGACGTTAAAGTGCGAAGGGGAGCAAACATGTGCTAAGTGTGCAGGAAAGCACGAAACGAAGGCCTGTAAAAGTGATTTCGAGAAATGCTTCAATTGCGCGAGTAACAGTAAGAATGTTGATTACTCCCACAGATCAGACTCTACTCAGTGCCCAGAATACCAACGTAGGATAATGATTGCCAGGAGGAGCATTGACTACGACTGCAAATGAATTGTAACGATACAAACCGACTAAGTGGCAAGCAACTGACTCTCCCATATGCGAATATTAGAAGCTTACGGCACAAACTAAGTGACATTCAGATTTATCTGCAGCATAATCCCAACATAGATGTGATCATACTAAATGAAGTCTGGATTTATCCTGAGGAAGCTAAATATTTTAACATTCAGGGTTATCATTCAGTTTTCTCCTGCAGACCCGGAAGAGGTGGCGGCACAGCAATTTATATTAAAAACTCAATAAATTTCACCACTAATCGTGTGACCCCTGATAAATATAATATGATAATAATCGAGTTAATCCAAGCTGGTAAAAAAATAAAAATCGGCACTTTCTACAACCCCAGCCGTTTGAACGCGCAAGATCTTTGCTCTGTTTTAGACAACATATACTCAGCAGAAAAAAATTTACTCACAGTAGCTGACACAAACATTGACTTAATCACCGAGTCCTCAGAATCAAGGCTATATAAAGATACTCTCGATACAAATGGTGCTGTTGTTATTAATAACGAAACAATTACTCGTCCTGTTTCGAATACTTGCCTAGATCATATAGTCATAAATGACAAGCTTACTGCGGAAAAAATTAATTTCAAAGTAGAGAACTGGCAAGAGCTAGACCATCAGGTTCTAAAAATAAGCATCCAAAACTTCAACGTTCATAAACAAAAGCCTAGTTACAAATCGTTTCGATATGTAAACAAGGACCTCTTCAAAACACATCTTCAACAGAACTGACAAATATGATCTCTGAATCCAAACGTCACTCGACCATCGAGAAAAAACTTAGATGTCGCCAGCTAACTTGGATTATGAAACGAGTTATAGAAGCCAGTATAAGAAAGAGGAAGGCGTATACGGATTTCAGACGGAACATGGAAGATCTGACGCTTAAGTACATATATCCAAGCGAAAAAAGAGTCAAAGCGTCTCGTAAAGGAAGCAAAATTTTCATATTTTTCCAAAAGATTGGAGGCAGCGGCTGATAATAATCGCGAAATATGGAATATAATAAACGAAGTAAAAGATAACTCTCTTCCCCGGACTTTTTCACCTGATTTGCAGATCATTCCAGTCTCTCTGCCTGATTCTTCGCAACAAAATGAAGCAGCAACAATTCTAAATAACTTCTTCTCAACTATTGGTGAAAAAATAACGAGCGAACTCGGTGCTCCTCCAACAAGTATAAGGAATGATACAAATACCTCGCCTAGATCCACATTTCACATCCATCCAACCAACAAAGACGAGGTGCATAAAACCATCGAGGCAATGAAGAAGGACACTGCTCCAGGCAGTGATAACATAACAATGGATGAAATTATGCTCGTCAGAGACGAAATAGCAGGTCTCCTTGCTGACTTTTACAATGAGCACATCAAAAACGGGACGTTTCCTGAGGAGGGGAAGCTAGCGAAAATAATTCCTATATTTAAGGGAGGTGATCGTTCGGACCCGAATAACTATCGCCCGATTGCGCTTCTTACAGGATTCAGTAAAATTTTTGAAAAAATAATTAACACCCGATTAACATCGTTCATTGTGGATAATTCTATCCTAAATTCCCATCAATATGGTTTTCAAAAAACCAAAGGAACACTTGATGCTTTGATCTCAGTAACCCATTTCATCAATGAAAGGCTTGACAATGGAGACTATGCTGTTGCCATTTTTGTGGATCTGAAGAAAGCGTTTGATACGGTCGACCATGACCTTCTGCTTCGTAAATTAGAATCATATGGTGTACAAGGCAAAGCGAATCAGTTATTTCACAGTTATCTAAAAGGTAGATTGCAGATAACAGAAGTCAATAATTTTTTGAGTGACCCAGCACCAATGAAATCAGGAGTTCCACAAGGTTCCATACTAGGCCCCACTTTGTTCCTATTATACACGAATAATTTGATTACATGTAGACTAAATGGGCATTACACATTATATGCTGATGATACAGTACTCCTGTACTCGGGATGTAACAAGAATGCCATTGAAGACTCAATGAGGATCTGAAAACATATAGTTTGTGGTTAAACGAAAATAAACTAGCGCTGAATGTAACAAAGACTAAGTTTGTTATTTTTAAACAAAAGAACAAGGAAGACATTGATATTGATATAAAAATTAACGGCGAAAATCTGCAAAGGGTATTTGAATTTAAATATCTTGGCCTAATCATTGACCACCGTTTAACTTGGTTCCCACATATAAACAGCTTAAGAAGGCAATTAGCCCCCATAATCGGCTTATTACGTAGGTACGAGGGATTCCCGAGGAACATCAAACAACTGGTTTTAAATGCATTCGTATTGTCGAAATTACATTACGGAATGGTAATCTGGAGTCAGTCATCAAAGATAAACATTAATATCATCTCCAGGATGTTAACTAAGGCATATAAAAATATGCATAATCTCCCAAGGCTCACGTCAACAAAATTAGTGTACCAATCGTGTAACGCATTAACTTTTAGCCAAATCATTATAATGGAGAAAGCTAAGTTTATCTTCAAATGCTTAAACCTCAACTTGTCCCCACAAGTGCCATTTGTTAGGGTATCACAAAAGAATCAATACAATGCTAGGAACGCAGACCAATTTGTTATACCATTTGCAAGAACAGATCGTCTAAAGAACGATCCTACAAATGATGCCCTTCGTATATACAATGATCTTCCGGAATCAGTAAAAGAAGCGAATTCACTTATGATCTTCAAGAAAAGACTCAGGAACTATTTAATGAATAGCGATTGAATCTCAGCGCAGAAACTTTCAACATAGCATCTTAGGGCAATTTTTTTTATCCTATCATCGAGATGCC
Source organism: Odontomyia ornata (assembly GCA_963969285.1). NCBI lineage: Eukaryota > Metazoa > Arthropoda > Insecta > Diptera > Stratiomyidae > Odontomyia > Odontomyia ornata. The sequence continues at coordinate 118,493,497 of OZ017740.1, forward strand.
TCAAGACACAGCTAGCCTTATGATTTATTATTATCTGTCCAGTAACTTCAAAATAGCATCTTAGGGCATTGTTGACCCGATCGTCGAGATACTTGAAGAAACAGCCATTCTTTTAACTCAGAGTTTTTTTTACTGCGTCGAATTAATCTTTTTTTTACCTCTGAGAGCTGTTAACGAATCGGACATGAAAAGATTAACAGGATGACTTCACATATTTTTTGTGTGCCCCCTTATACCGATGTTTTAAACATTGTCTGGGTGGCACACCTGTAGAAACGACGAAATGTGAAGTGCAGATCGCACGAGCGTTGTGGGACGAAGAAAGTGTGATGGAGAGAGTGGAAGGGAAGGAGGTATTTAAAAAAAAAAAAAAAAAATTAAACGTACAACGTCGGTCTTTCCATTTTTGTTCTTTTGACCGGGTATAGGATCCGGTACGGTGGCAGGCTCTCACCACCAAACATGAGCCAGCCGCCAGGTACATACTAACCTCCTTTGTTTCAGGTGACTTCGCGGGTTGAGTGGCCCGAGCAAGGTGCCTCTTTATGACATAGGGTTATGTAATCGAATTGCATAATTCTATGGCATAAATTGGTCACCGGGGTACTTCTCCTCTGATGGGAAGGCTCATGCAAGTTAAGTTGTATGAGTTTTCCACTCAGAAGAGGAATACCTGGCCACTACAACAATTATGGAGTTTGATCCGGTTGGGCGGGTGCGCGGGGGCTCCATCACCACCCGGTTGCCCCTCTCTCATTTGTGGGCCATGAGCCTCTTCGGGTAAAGACAAAGTTACCCTAATTCCGCCCATTTTTACTTGTTTCGCTTTATCTCTGAACAAGTCATTGTCTCTCGGTATGGTTGCCTACAATTTTTGCGACTTCGGTCGCCTTTCTTTTTGACCCCAGAAATTCGTGAATGCGAAATTCTTTTGTAGTGGGTCCTTGTGCCGGGGGAATAAACCCGCCCCACGACACCGCAATGCTAGCCTGCCAGCGCATTCACGCGTCCTCAGACAAGGGCATTCTCGGCGGATACTTACATCTTCTTCTGCCGAGGCAGCAGACCATCGCTGCAGTCCTTCACGGACTTTGAAAAATATCTACTCACTACAAGATCGTAAGTTTCTTCGTCAAATTCTAGCACTAGTGTTATATTGTGTAAGGATTTGAGGGGATAATTCTCATAGATGATGAAGAGGATGATGCAATGTAGTCAAGAATGTGAATGAACCCTTATTTTGTATTCATGTAATTAATCGATGTCCCCTAATAACAATATTATCACTAAAAAACTATGTGAATTGAAAACAATCCCCGGATTGAAACCGGCACGAAGTATTTGTGGCCTGGGAACATAAACTAAATGAAAATTTAATGTCACCTGACCTGCATGACACAAAAACCGATCCATTTAACAATTCGATGATAAATTTAGCATACGAATATATTCGAAATTTACTCAAACTTTTAGCACTTCATATGACCATTCATTCGTGTCAAGTGAGGACTTTAGTCTAACACCTTCATTTGAATACATTACTACGTCTTTCTTGTCCATCTTTCCCGAATCAAATCCTATTCAATATATTCCAACAATGTCCATTCTTTGAGACAATCCCACGGCAATTTACCAAGGTCAATAGGTTTAAGGGATGCATCAGACTACGACTATTTAGCCGCACTTCTGTCGCAAGTTACACATGGTTAAATGGAAGCCCGCACACTGCGATTTTCGACAATTTTTTCCAGGTCGGCAGTCGCAGGAATTTGCGATTTTTCCTAAAACCAGTTTAGCAGGTAGTTTTTGTGAAACTCGCGCAGGCGCACATCATTTGGACATTTGACGCTGACGTGCACGGAAGTTTCTTCCATAGCGCACACATGAGTTGGCGCATGTGTTCCTGGCAAAAACATACCTTCAAATGAGCATTTTAGTTCTGCGCATGCCTGAACTTCCTTTGCAAATCTTGTCGTAGTGTGTACACATTTGCGTCTACAAATCGCTGGCTACTACTAAAAAGTCGTAGTCTGATGCATCCCTAAGACATTCATTTTACATTTTCAAATACCCGGCGACAATAGGCTGGTATTTCCTTCTCAATAACAATACGCGCTAGTATACATAATTACACATTGACACCAAAACATGCACATATGTGTATGCTCTGTAAAAAAATGATTTCATTTCAATTTTTAAATCCATTCGTTCGCTCTCTTGTCCATCAAGGTGAGTTGAGAGAGAAGCCTTTCAATTGTGGATTTATTCGTATTCCACATACTTGAACATTAGATAGCAACAACACCAAAATGCGTGAATTGTAAAAGAAATTAAATGTATTACGTAAACTTACACCTCATAACAATAGAACCTCTTTTTTCACCTTGTTTTTAAATAAAATTATGTAGGACTTTCACTTTCGCTACAATTTTATCGCCAAGTCTTTAATTTTCTTGCACCATTTCAAAGCATTTGTTGGGCATGAAAATTGGTCTGGTGTCTTAATAATCCGTGCTTAAACTTGTGGTAGCCCAGAAAAAGCCGATTATATTGCGAGATTGTGTGCGTGTAAGTGTTATTTATGTAGGGTGCGAAGTAGAATTAAACAAGTTGGGTAGACAGACCTATGCTCATGTCAGAAGGGTTTTGTACTCTACTTACAAAATGCAGTAACCAGCAACGAATAAAATCAAGAAACATGTCAAAGACGATTTAATTGGAGAAAATGTGAAATTCGAGGATCATACTATTATGAACAAAGTTGAACGAATTTTGACTTCTGAGGTATTTGTTATAGTTATACCCATAAATATCTCCTTTGATATTTTTTCAGATTTTTTAGATCACTGGTCCATTCGCGAGGGAGGAAACACATTTTTCATGTATTTCCCCCCTGTGCTCCCACTGAAGGAAAAACTGTCAGTTTAAGAACTGTTTTGAAAAGCTCTCATAGAGAACTTTCAGTTGATACTCATATCGGCTACCTTTCATGAAATTTTTTTCAGGGGCCACTCCTCTGTACTGTAATCATCGATTCATGGCCTATTTTTTCGAATCCTAGAATGGCTACAAAGCCCTTTTGCTAGGAGCTCTCTCCTGCCTCTTTGACTTGTTTCAATTGTATGTACTCATCTCCATGATACCTATCACTCCTGAAATTTTCATGCGAGTTCTAGCAAAGCTGTAGTGTCGAAGTCGGTAAAAAGCGCATATGGCTCCATAGCAATATGTTTCCATAGTAATACAGGGCATATTGCTCCATAGTAATACACGAAAATTCAAATCGCTATAACTTCGGTAAATACAATTCGATCTTTATGAAACTTTCCGAAAAGATCAATCTTATAAATGGTCATCTCTTTGCTAAATTTTATTGAGTTTAAGGGTACCGTTTAGATTTTATTCAAGAAAACACAAAATCGATAAATCATACTATTACTAACAAAGTTGAGTGAATTTCGACTTCTCATGTATTTGTTCTTATTGTACTCATTAAGGCCTACATTCATGATTTTTTTCAGATTTTTCGGATGGAAGGTGTCCAATCGCGATGGGGGGGTACGCGAAAAGTTCGTACATTTCCCCTTCCCCTGCGCCCCTCGGTACTTATAAAACAATTTTAAGACTTGTTTTGAAAAGATCTCATTGAGACCTTTCCAATGACACCCTACTCGACTACCAATGGTGAAAATTTTTTTTTGAGGGGTCACCCCCTTATATGGGGAGACCCCCCTTAAACGCCTTTGAAAAATGTTTCCACCCTTGAACTTTCAAGAGGTCACCACTTCTGACCTTCCTACAAAGTTTCATGGCTGTAGCTTGTATAGTTTCGGAGAAAAAGTGCTGTGACATACAGACGGACGGACGGACGGACGGACGGACGGACGGACGGACGGACGGACGGACAGACGGACACAGGTCGTGATTGCAATAGGGTTTTGTATTTAAGTACAAAACCCTAAAAACGCATTAAAATCAGATTAAAAGTCTACAAGAAAGATAGGAAATAGTTGCAGTGATTTGTAGTTGAGATTATCCCATTGTTGTTGACTTTTCGCGGGATTTCTGGTGCTGAAGCGGAAATGTTTCAGATACTTTCTGTATTCGTATATAGATTTTAATTGAAAGTGAATAAGATACAAGTGTAGTAGATTGATTAAAGCAGATTTAATGAACTTACAAGGCCTCTCATTGACTTTAGTCGAGCTTAAAATTGAATTATCTCCGATTCCCTTCATACTACGGAGGAGACCTGCCTTGCAAATAAATTGATGCTAAAGTTCAGAAAGCTCAAAATATCTATTTTCCTTTTTGATCGCTGCTAACCTTTTCACCAATCGATTATAAAACCAAAAATATATAATGTGCTCCTTAACTTCATTTAAATTTCACTCCAACCGGTCGGGGCAACGCCTATTCAGACGTTCATTATAAAACCTCAAAATGATACAACTTCATTTCAGAATCATATTGCACAAATAATATATTTTCATTATACAATAATAACAGTCTGATATTAACAAAAGTAATTTAAATAAAGCTTCAGACGAGCCAAATTCGGATGCAGGAGACGAAAATCTTTTTATTTTCATTTGCGAGAACAATTATCTCAATTGGTGGTAATCTTATTAGCAGCCGCATTGATTGCGGATAAATCGTTAAATTTATTTTTTCTCTGATTTCACAAACAAAAAGAACAAGTTGAGTAAATAAATTTAAATAACAAAAAATCAAAGATGTGAGCGCCTCCCGTCATCACTTTTTCTTTTTGATTTTACTGAATGAAGTTTGAGGCAGTTTCTTCGAAGTTTGTTTGTTTGGTTCGATTGTTGAAAATAAAATTAAAAGTAGGAATTGCATAAGAAACGGAATTGAGTTGAATTGATTTGATTGTTCAGTCGATTTTTGAAAAAGTAAGCGCTCTGTTATTTAAAACCTGAAAGCGAATTAATAGTTGTTTGATGGATCAAGTAATTAGATAATTGTCTTTAATCATGGATCGAAATAAAAATTAAAGTGTAAACATGATTAACAGATAAACGCCATAATATAACTGTTTTATGTTTGTTTTGTGATTGATATTAAATCATAAAATAAAAAAAATGCTGAAAAATCGAAGGAAAGCATTTTTCGAGGTTGTACGCTGTCCTCAAAATCTCTCACATTTCCTGCCTTGGCTTATTTGAACGCTATGGAACAGTAGTGCGATACAGTTTTCATGGTTTCGCAAAATAATTTTACAAAACCCTACTAAGTCTGTCCGTCCGTGCTTCACAGCAAGTTTTCTCACAAGCCACACAAGGTAGGTCAAACGTGACGTCTTCTTCAAAATTTCAATATCAAAACAAGTTGGGTGAACAGACCTACGCTCATGTCAGAATGGTTTTGTACCTAACAATCCCCGAAATACGGTCACCAGCAACAAATAGAATCAAGAAACATGTCAAAGATATGTGCACGTTTAAAGGAAAATCCATTGTATCTCCATTTTCAACGGTCGCCATTTTGTTCCAAACTAACAAAAATCACCTAAAATCATGAATTCCAAATCTGGACATTTTAAGAAGATCAAATCAAAATTGCAGTGTCTGAAGCGATTGGAAGTCCATAAAATACTAAAACCGTGTGTTATTGTTGTTGTAATTGCAGAAATTTCAAATGGCTATAACCTCCGCAAATATGATTCGATTTTCATCAAACTTGCAGAGTATTAGGCCCTTACGTGTAACTACAATATAGAATTTTGTTGAGTTTAAAGGTACCTATAAGATTTTATTGGGGAAAATATGTATGAAATTCGAATATCATACTATTATTAACAAAGTTGAGCGAATTTCGACTTCTAAGGCATTTTTTGTTGTTGTACTCATAAATATCTACCTCTATGATTTTTTTTTCGGATCACTGGTGTCCAATCGCGGGGGGTGGGGACACAAATTTTTCGTCTATTTCCCGTTCGTGTGCGCCCCCTGAAGCAAAAAAATGTCAACTTAAGACCTGTTTTGAAAAGACCTCATTAAGGCCTTTCATATGATACCCATATTGACTACCATTGATGAATTTTTTTTTTCGGCGGCCACTCCCCTATATGGGGAGACCCCCTTAAATACCACATAAACTTTTTTTTATAATTGAATTTTCAGGAGAGCACCACTTTACACCTATATGTGAAATTTGGTGTTTCTAGCTTAAGCACTTTGCGAGAAAAACTGCTGTGACACACGGACGGACGGACGGATGGACAGACGGACAGACAGGTCGCGATTTTAGTAGGGTTTTGTAAAATTATTTTACAAAACCCTAAAAATTATAGAATGCTTAAAGAGGGTCCGCAGGGGGAATGCTGACTGACAGGAATACTCTTGGAGGCAAGCATTCTGTGGGGAGTTCCGCCCCCACGTACCTGAGGAATTTCCCGCAGGGGGAATGCCGGTGGACATGAGCACTCTTGGAGGCTAGCGTTCTTTGGGGAACGCCGCCCACACGGACCCAAGGATATGGGGGGCGCTGTGAGGTTTCCTCCTGGGAAGACAGAAAACGACCCTGATTGGATCTGGACTACGCTTTGGACAACGAACTGGAATTGATGCTTTGGGCTGGCGGATATGATCGTTTGGACTTAGTTGCTTTGCACAGTAGCGCCGAGGTGACACTTGTGTGTGAACGGCTCCAATTCAACTATTATACCGTCTCCGTTCCGGTAAAACCTTGGTAAGCCTCGGGGTACGTTCGAAGCTCGCACCATTGGGTTGGTGGTGTAGGTTCGGTTGAGACGGACTCCCGATTAGCGCTGGTTTGGCTCTGAGCACTTGCCCTATAAGGGTTTGTGCCAACTGTCGCATGGCCTCCCTGCTTTGCAAAGGTAACCATGGGACCAAAAAGGCGACTACACATATGCACGGAGATAGCGGCTCCGAGGGGGGACCCAATAAAACTGGAGCAAACAAAAAACCTTAAAAAAAGTTTAAAAAAACTCAAAAAAAGAACGCAAAAATAACAATAACGACGACGCAACCAACGGCTGCAGCCACTATGTTAACAGCACACCGGGAGCGGTACTAACAACGACAAAAACGACGAATAATACAATGACAGTGAAGGCAGACGAAAAACGGAGATTAGCAGACAGTCTGGCCCAGACTGAGATTCCTGCAGCGTTCGGGCACAGCAAAAAGATGATGCGAAGGCCAGAGCGTGCTATGAAGGAAAAGCGGGAAACTCTGCAGGACGCGCTAGATGTTCGAGCGGTGGAGGCAAATATAAAGAAATTCGAGAATTCGATGGTCACTGCTGCGATCGTTATCGAAGCGATTGAAGCAAGGGTCGTAAATCCTGAATCAATAAAGAACCATCCTGAAGTCAACGAGGACATTACGGCCGGAAAAGAAACGAGTGACTATGCAAATAAAGCGATAATGTGTAATTGCATCGCCACCGTCGAAAATGTGGCGGAAGTACTGTATTCGGAAACCCTTTCCCAAGGATGGTCGCAAAGTACAATTGCCACTCAGCGACATGAAGAAGAAAGGCTATTCCGAAAAGCGGGAGATGTTCTGAAAAGAATACAATCTGCATTCGACTCCCCAAAAATCACCAAAGCAGTAAAGATTGGGCTCCTTGAACTAGAGGAGCTCCTAGACCGCATAGGGCACTATCGGAGGAGCTGGTTAAAGACCGAAGAGGACCAGAAGGCCGAAGAAGAGCAGAAGGCTAAAGAAGCGCTGGGGGCGAAATCTAAAGGGCACATGCAGATAGCTTCACAATCAAAAATCAATAAAAGATCGGCGTCTAGCCCAATCGAAGGAGATCGGGATGAAAGAAGAAGGGAAGAGGCATTTGATGGGCGCAGAACATCAGATCAGGGGTACCAGATAGTGCTGACAAAAGGAGCGTAGAAAGCTGCCAATGAACTCCTTAAAAACATCCTGGAAAATAAAATTCCCCACAAAAAAAAAGAACCGATGCAAAACAGGAGAGAAAGAAAATCCCATGAAGACGGTCGATCCTATTTGGAGGTGCTGCGGGACATCAGGGGAAACGAAAGGCCCGAAAACACTAGCACTGCCATTAAAGCAGTACGACCAACGCGGTCGGGCCACATACTGGTCGAATTTGGAGCAGAGGCCGATAATAGGGAAGTATTCTACGAAGCGGTAAAGAAAGCCCTCGGCAAAAGCGCAACTATAGCCTCGCTCGAGCCGATGGCAACGATCGAAATAAGAGATATTGACTGCATCACAAATCTGGCCGAGGTAGAAGAGGCCATCAAAAGGGAGTTACCTAGCGTGGGAAGGATCAAAGCGAGACTGCCACCAGAAAACCATAGGGGACAACGCATGGCCATATTGACTTGACCGAAAAGGCCGCTGAACAATTTCTGAATAAGGGCAAAGTACGAATAGGGTGGGTTTTCTGTAGGATACGGCGAAGAGCAACGCCTCTTCAATGTTTCAAATTCCTTGGCTTTGGTCACACCACACAAGTATGCAAAGGACCCGATAGGAGTTCCCCATGTTACAAATGCGGTGAAATGGGACATAAAAGAAAAGAACGTACGAGAGAGGCACACTGTATTCTTTTCAAGATATGATTTGTGACACGTCTTGGGATCAGGAAAATGTCGGGTTTTCCAGGAAGCCCCAGCCAAGGCAAAATCAGAACTTAAATGACCCGCATTCTGCAGCTAAACCTACAACGCAGTTCAACCGCCCAAAATCTGCTTGGACAGTTTGTGAAGGACATGAATGCCGACTTTGTGTTGCTGGGTGAGCAATACCATGATAAAAGTTCAGGATCATGATATCCTAATGAAATTGGTACTGCCGCCGTCTGGATTCAAAATAAAATAGATCTGTGAAAGTGGGGATGGTTTTGTGTGGGTTCGGTGCTCAGGGACCACCTTCTTTAGTGTGTACCTAACGCCTAACGAATCGACATCATCTTTCCAAGCCAAGCTTTGGAGGGCGCTGTCTCGGACGCAGACGGGAACGTGCTGGTTGGGGGAGATTTCGAAGCGAAAGCAATCGAATGGGGCATGCCTCAAACAGATCCGTGGGGGAAACGAGTCCTAGAAATGGCGGCCAGGATGGCGCTCGTCGTACTAAATATCGGAAATACGCCTATTTTGCGCCATGTGGGCTGTGACGGAACCATACCGGACGTGACATTCGCCTCGGAGTCCTTAGTACGGAGGATACACAACTGGTGAGTATTAGAGGACTACTCAGACAGTTGTCAGCGCATTCTGCTGCAGAGATGTTGTCTTCAGGTATCTCTCGACTTCCTATAATTGGGTGGAACATCGGAAGGATGGACGCCGAGAGGTTCGTCGAGATGCTCACAGCAGGTGCCCCGCTGCAGGGAGCTTCGCAGGGGATGAAAGAACTGGGAATTCAAGACGTGCTGAATTCAACTGTGAGCATTATCCCGACTGCTTGCAGCGCTTCTATTCCCCGTCGAAAACCCCGGCATGGCAGGCACCCAGTGTACTGGTGGTCGATTGAAATCGCTGAAAAGCGTAGGGAGTGTCATTAACTTCGGCGTGTGGCTCAACGGGCGCGGAGTCGTGACGAGGCATGCAACCGTATGGCAGAATATAAGTCAGCCAAGAAATGCCTTCGCAAATTGATTAACAACAACAAGGCTCGCTGCTCGCAAGATATAGTGGACAATGTGAGCAAGGATCCGTGGGGCCTTGGCTACAAGCGGAAGCTTGGTGCCCTACATGATACGAAAAAGATGGACGAAAAAGTGCGTCCGTGATCACGCTTTCCACGGTGAAACAGCAATCGAATGTCCACTCTTCACGCAGCCGGAACTGAAAGATCTAGTCCTTTCACCGACAGCGAGGAAGGCTCCAGGTCCATATAGTGTCTCAGCTTCGGTGTTGCAACTTGTCTATCACCACTGTCCTGACTTGCTGCTCAGCACATTCAACGCTTGCTCTACGGTTCGATGTTTTCCCGGTACGATGAATGGAAGGTGGCGGGGGTTGTGCTGATCAGCAAGGAGAAAGGGAATCCGAGATTGCCGGCTACATACCGCCCGTTATGCATGCTAGACACACCTGAAAAAGTGCTAGTCTAAGTCATGCTGCTGGGGACCTATTTCCGCGGCAGTACGGCTTTAGAGCAGGACGCTCAGCCATGGACGTGATTGCAGGCATGGTGAGCGTGGTCCAAAAAGCAGAGGCATATAGCGAAGGATCGTTTTGTTGGTGATACTTGACATTAGGAACGCCTTCAACTCCGCTAGATGGGTTGATAACTGGATACGCTGGAAACCCCTTTCCAAGTCTCAGAATATGTGATGCAGCTTCTGTGGGACTACCTGGAAGACCAATGCCTGCTTTATAACACGACACAGGACCAACGAAGGACGCAAGTTACGCCGGGTGTTGCCCAGGGAGCTATCCTTGGTCCAGACCATTGGAACGTGCCTTACAACGGGCTACTGAGACTGGAGATGCCAGATGAGTCGCGCTTGATCGGCTATGCGAATGATGTTCCGGCTCCCTTCCACCGTTGAACAAGCGCAACTTAGACTAGGTATGTTAATGTGCCGAGTGAGAAACTGGATTACTGCGGGTTTAGTTTAGCACTGGATAAAACCAAAGTAGTCATCTTGACAAAAAAAGGAATCCCTAGAGGAAGGATGATCAGTATTAGAAACTTACTAATCGTATCGAAGCCAGCGGTGAAAGACCTGGGGTAGTGATCGACTCAAAGACAAGGGTAACGGCTGAGAAGGCTGTTTTGGGCGTATCGACCCTGAGTCGACTTATGGCCAACGTAGGGGAACCCAACCCATCAAGAAGACACCTCTTGATGAGTGCTGTAGGGTCAGTGGTACTATACGGGGCAAAAATATGGGGCCACGCTCTCAGTAAACAGGTATCCCGAAAACGCTTGACACAGGCACATTGAAGTGGAGCACTGAGGGTTGCATGTTCGTACCCGACCGACTCTGAATCGGCGGTTAGAGTTATTGCAGGCGTGATACCTGTTGCCCTCCTTGCTAGAGCGCCGCGCTATTTACATGCGCTGAAGCGAGGACGCGAATAAGACGATTGTCCGCGAGGAGAGACAGATTACCAGTAATCTTGGGTGAATTGCATCGAATACTTGGTGAGACTAACTTCTATCCGACCCAGCTTTTGAGCGGGCATGAGTGTTTTCAGTCATACCTATACAAGATTGGTAAGCCACGGTCCCCCGAATATCGGTTTTACCCAGGAGAGGAATACGTTGCCTGTCACACAGTTTTGCGTGCACAAAATGGGACCGGCTGCGATGGGACCTCTACAGCACAGTATAGTTGCAGTGATGCTTGAATCGATTGACAAATGGAACCATGTGCCACGTTATGTTCGGGCAGTTCTAAAAGATAAAAGGGACTAACAGCAACCGGGGACGTTGGGCCTGGGGGATCGCTTCCTCTTTCCCTCTCGCTAGAAGAAGGATCCCCAACTTGAAGGCGCCTCACAGCGTAGCAAAACGAGACTTGGCTGGGTTCTCGGGTTGACAGGGGAGGTGTTTAGCGGGTAGTCCAGCCGATTGCGAGCATGGGAGTCCCATACTTGATGCGTAAATGGCATTCACCTACCAACCACAAAAAAAAAATTAATGACTGGCATGTCGGGATGAAATCTGTGTTAAATCAACACGATAAATGGGGATATCCAAGGGGAGATATTGCTACTCCGACAACCAATCAATACCCAAAAATTGTTTGTTGGGGGAACTGAAGGGCGGAGACCTGTGTGTGTGTGACTCAGTCGATGAATATAGTTCATCGCTGCTCGCATTACCAAATTGGAGGACGCGGTCAATGAACCGAGACAGTTGGAGGCACTTGTTGCAGAAAGCGAAGGCCCGAGAGCGGCTGTAGTGCTAAGAAGAGGAACAGCCGCCCTCAATGCCAAAACAAGTACGAGCGAGTTGGACTGCAGACAACCAGAAAGCGATAGCAGACATTTTCTTATCTTTGGGACGAGCAGCAATGAAATGCGTGACAAAATGTGCAACATCAAGAGAAATTTGGCTGAAACTGCAATCGGTCCACGTACCAAAAGATTCCATGCGCAATTAAAAGTGATCATCGAGACGATATCTTGTAAAATAGAAGAAAACGATGACATCAAAGAAAATCTTGACTTTTGAAATTCATGGAACAGCTGGAAAGCATGGACATTTTCATTCCAAAATACATGCTTGAAAGTTTGTCATCGAGTTATGAAAATCTAAGGTTTGCAATCAGATCCAAAAACGATTTTTTTATGTTTGTCTCCCTATGGATCTCTTGATTTTTGTTTTAGATTATACAAGCGCTAATCAATACCATACCCCACTCGACTAAGCTCGATAAAAAAATGCATTTCGAAGTTTTGTAAGGAGATCCCCCTCCTTACAAAACTTCGAAATGCCTGGTAAAACGTAAAGTTTTGAGAGGCCACCAGCGCGATTTGAGTTTTGTAGCTTCTACAGTTTCTGAGAAAGCTTGCAGTGATGCATAGGCAGATGGACGGATTGACAGACCGCGAAACTAGTAGGTCTTTGTGAAATTTGTTTTACAAAGCCCTAACAAATATACAGGTGCAGTTGATAATTGTCTCTCCTTTGGAAACCGGTTGAGAAGAACGTAAATGCAGATAGCTAGCGAATCCAAACCCAAAAATTTATCCGAGGGCGGTCTGGTTAATACTTAGCTTCACCGCCCGATGGAGCCACTATCGCAAGAGGGATTCACTATTGTCAGAGATGGTGCCGAAAACAATGAAATTAAAGTCGACACCGAAATTTCTTATCCAATCTTATTTATCAAGTACGAGGCGTCCCCATTGAACGATTACAATCAACTCACTGTCTCTCGCATCTGATTGCTCGCGTCTCACGCTGTAGTGTTACCAGGTGACAGGTCGGCCACTCCTGTTTCGGAATCGTCCTCAATTTCGCCGTATTCATCTTCGTTGTAACTCGAGCCGCTGGTTGAGACGTTGCTGATGTCATCTAACTCCGGTGCCGATATACACCAGGGTTTCATTTTCTCCCACGTAAACACGGAACTAAAATGTGTTCGACTGTTGCTCTTCAATCCAACCAATGTCTCCGCTAAATATCGGTCGTTATCGAGACATTTTTGAACAACAAATGGGCCTTTGTACTTCGGCTCTGATTTTCGTGAATGTCCCATTGCAGGCGGCTCGTGCTCTAACTGAACCAAGTCATCAACAGCGTAGACGGTGGGTGCAGCGTGTCGTTGATCAAACCGTCTTTTTCTATTTTATGCGTTCCCTTGAGATGTTGGCCATAGCAGCGTCTCTTCTTTTCCTCATATTTGTATCGATCGAATCTCCAAAATTTTGTTGTAGTGCACATAACAGATGATTCGGGAGAATGTCATTAAGCCGGAAATCGAACACAATCTCGTTAGGGCTATACCCATTCGTATCATTTTTTGGGTGTTAATAACCCACTGAAGTTCGCACATTTCTTTCATTGTTTCAAAACCGAGTGCGCAAATTACTGAGTATCGATAGATGCGCTCGCTCCACTTGCCTGTTGGCGCGAGGGGTACGAACTGCGTTTTTGATGTGTTGAATATTGTTTTCCGCACAATATCGAGCAAATGACCGCTGTAAACGCAGGGCCCCTGTTGGTGATAATGCAGGAGGGAAGTCAAAAATACGTCGTCATTTCGTTTAATCGGCGGTCGTCAATACAAAGTCGATGCTCGCCGTTTTTTTTTTTTTGACCAAAACTATTAGTGACGCATATGGAGAATTAGACGGGCGGATTATTTCATGTTCGAGTAAATTTTCAACGCGCTATTTATCTGCGCCGAAACGAAGATGCGAGGGAGACGGTTGTCCGCGAGGAGAGACAGCGCTCGGTCAACGATTGGCAGCAGTCTTGGGTCAATTGCACGAAGCGAAGGTGGACTGCGCGCCTCATCCCAGATGTGAGACCGTGGCTAAATCGAAGGTATGGTGAGACTGACTTCTATCTGACCCAGCTTTTGAGTGGGCATGGGTGTTTTCAGTCTTACCTGCACAAGATTGGTAAATCACAGTCTCCCGATTGTCGGTTTTGCCCAGGAGAAGGGGACAACGCCTGCCACATTTTTTGCGTGTACGAAATGGGTCAGGCTGCGAAGGGAACTCTACAGGGAGACGGGAGAGCTCACCCCGGATAATATAGTTGCGGCGATGCTCGAATCGGTTGACAAATGGAACCAGATGGCACACTATGCTCGGGCAGTCCTAAAATATAAGAGGGACTCACAGCAGCCGGGGGCGCTGGGGCTGGGGGATCGCTTTTCTGGCGCTTCCTCTTCCCCTCTCCCCTTTGTCTAAGTCCACGATTCTTTCCATACGGCAGTCTCGACCTTCTATTATCAAACGTTTACCGTTTCCGCACAAAACGTCACTGCCCAAGAGTACATTCTCGCAAGTAAGATCATTGTCCACGATCAACATGGTTGTCTCAAGCGATGCAATGTCGAATGTCACTGTCACGCGCGCCATTTTCATGCACATATATTCACTGCCCGCAAACCCCTTCAAATATGTTTTACATTCCTGCAGCGAAACATTCGTACGACTTTCCGCAAACACTTTCCGAACAAGTTTACGATTACTGCCGGTACGATTACTGCGGCGGCCACAGATGGCTGTCATACCACAATTTTGCTCCTCCTTTAAACTTTGACAGTGCGGCGAGAATCAACTATGATCGTCCCAGTCTAATGTGTCTCGCAGCATACAAATTGAGCCGAGGTACGTGAAAGCTCGGAGTATGGGTCAAAATCGGGTAAAATCTCACGAACTTCACGAACGGTGAGTGAGCGGCTACTAATACGTGTTGTTGGCAATATCGTTGTACCTTCTTCCGTATTGTATTGCGTTGTTGGTGCAGCACCCGACGGAAAGGCAACGAGCGGTTGCGGTACGTATGAGACGCTGGACATTTTCGACGGCAACTTTGATACGTTTAATGTTGCTGACGGCAGCATCGCGGGGCATGTTGCTGGCGGTGGCATGATCGGCTGCATGTCGGCTTGTATTGCTGCCATCGTTTTAGTCAGCATTGGCGGGGACGTCTGTACGTATGTATTAGTCGGAGTTTGCGAAAACGATTGTACATTGTTTTCGTTGGCGATGTGGGCAGCTGAATTGATACTGTGTGTTTGTACGGCAGAGGGTGCTTGAAACATGTTCCTTCCGGCAAGTTCCCTCAACAACGACGTAATGGACGCCATGTCATTTTTCATTTCCTCGAACTCCTCACGTGGCATTGGATTCGATCTTTCGGACGGAAAATCCTCTTCCTCCATTTCCCCACATTTGGCGTCCACTTTGTCGGTGTCTAATATTCCTCTGAGGCGCGCGTACAAATTCGCTTTATTACCCGACGAATAATTTAAGGACTTCAGCTTAGTACGTAGCTGTTTGTTAGACAGGTCTTCAAGCTTAACCAGCAGCATTGTACGATTTTAGATTGTATACACAGCCTCGCATAAACGTGGCGCACTTTAAGGTTATATCTCACATCTGAATATTGTCAGAGACGGTGCCGAAAACAATAAAATTAAAGTCGACACCGAAATTTTATTTATTAAGTACGAGGCGTCCCCATTGAACGATTACAATCAACTTACTATCTTTCGCATCTTGTTGCTCGCGTCTCACGTTATAGTGTTGCCAGGTGACACTTTCGTGTAGTACATTCTCGTAGACGGCTATTGTCGGACTCGTAGTTTTGTTTTGATCGCGTGAGGAAGCGAGCGAGCCCGCGTATTTCAGAAAAATAGAGGAAGAGCAATATCGGTTGGTGATTCGATTCATGTTTTTGGAAGGGAAATCGCGCAGCGAAATCAAAGAGCGCTTGGATGTTGTGTACGGTGACTCTGCTACTGCGATGGCAACCGTAAAAAATTGGTTTAACGAGTTTTAACGTGATCCCATATCGGTTTTTGATGAGCCACGTCCAGGTACCCCGAAAACGACTACCACGGAGGATGACGTGGCAAAAATCAACGAGCTCGTATTGGCAAACCGCCGATTGAAGGTGTGCGATATAGCTGAGACAGTAGGTGACTCAATCAATAAATGGGTCATATCCTGCATGAAATTTTGAGAATGAGAACGCTGTCGGCGCAATGGGTGCCACGTTTGCTCACTCTCGATAGCAAACGCAACCGTGAGACCACTTCAGAGCAGTATTTGACGCTGTTTAAGGGCAATCCGAAGGAGTTTCTACGTTGTTTCATGACCGTCGACGAAAAATGGCTCCATTAGTACACACCAGAGACCAAGGAGCAGTCACAACAATGGACTTCATCCGGCGAACGTGCTCCAAAGCAGGCGAAGACTGTCCTATCGGTCGGAAAGGTGATGGTTACCATTGTCTGGGATTCACAAGGTATGAACTGCATCGGTAACCTGGAGAAGGGGGCAAAGTGGTTACAGGGCTCTATTCCGGATTATTGGGTCTATTCGACGCCGAATAGCAGAAAAAAGGCACCATTTGCCGAAGAAAAATGTGCTCTTCCTCCATGACAACGCACCGGCTCACACCTCCGCCGTCCGCTTCCCCATTCACCGTATTCTCCAAATTTGGCAACGTGCGGCTTCTTTTTGTTTTCAAACTTGAAAAAGTCACTCGCCGGGCAGAAAGAGGAGATTATGATAAGAAATAAATCACCACTTTTCCAAAATGTTCGTTTTTTTGTAGGGTAAGTACTTATCGGACCGCTCTCATAGATATAGCATTAGTTTCGGTATGTTCTTATACTGTTTAGTGATTAAGAAATGAAAACATTGGGATTATACCCCACGTATGGCTATTGGAATCTGTATTAAAGTGAGCAGATAAGTAAAATGAAATTAGACTTATAATCATAATTACCTTACTTTTTGTCTCCAAAAATTCATTTTGCTTAAATTAATTGAATTCTGGGGCACTTACCTGAAAAGGAAAATAAAAAACATAAGACCATTTTTTATTTATTATGCATAAATTTTAAAATTATTTTTTTTTTCAAATAAATCGGGTGCGTAATGAATTTATGTTTTTTCTCTAAATCTACATAACGTATTGCAATTTTTATGGTCGGAATTGTTTATTCAAGACGATAATTCACCTACTTTTTCAAGATCACTTGTTTCATCAAAAGAAGACCAAAACAAATCCAATTAATTGTGCTTGAAACAAACAAGAAGCATAAATATGTATGCATAGCCAGGAAACTTTAAAGATAAAAACGAACGGTAGCTTCAGGGTATTTGATGAATTTCGATGAAATCACCTTCTGGTGTCGATTTTAATTCAACACGTGATTGCTTTTAAATTTTTGTATTTCTTTGTTGAGACCTGAATTCAATCAGACAGAAATACATTTTATTAAGTAATAAAACAACTTCGAGCAATGATTTGAATTTTCACCAAGTTTATACCAAAAATTTTGAAATTTCGGAAAATATTGCATCAATTGGGTTGCTATTTATTTCGCAGAAAGTTAAAAATTCATTCTGGCAAGCGAAATTACGCATATGTAAGTCATCTGAAATCGATGACACTGACAAAACACCATTTGCTCGATGGTGAAAGCGTAACAAACTCTTGGAAATCTAGTCATCATTGCTGATCGAGGTCGTACACCATGTCCCCGAAATAAAGACCTATGAAGTATCGCATTCAACCTCGAATTTAATCGTACTCTCTCTCTGTCAGTAACGCACCAAGCGAAACCATTTGTAACCAGCATCATGTCATATCGCGGTTTTTTCTGCGTATAACTAACTCAACACTTAAAACAGTTGAATGACTGAATGATTGAATTTATTTGAAAATTTGTAGCATTTCCTTTGCACATACATAGCTCATGCAGCAGACACACATTACATACTTGAAACAATTGAGCATTTCTCTGATCTCTTCAACTCTTTAACTCGCGCGCTAAAAGTAAGTCTCCAATCTGCATCCAGCACTTGGCTATAGAAGTGAAGATTCCAATTAAATCGTGACGTGATGCTGTAAAACACTTGAGTGTAGCCACGATGGATAGATCATCCAGTGATGACTCCGCTGACGATGATGGTATCAGCGTCATCATCACGATGATCAGAAACCACGCTCTCCTCTTCAACGCAGTTTCCGCGAAAGACTATGGTGATGTGTTAAAACTTAAAGGCGCTCCAGATTGCCGTTTGTGATACTGTTAACTGTTAAGATCACCATCAGCCTCCACACTAAAGTCGGAAATCTTGTGGCTACCACAACTCAACCAAAGGAGGTTCTATCATGCCTCGATTACGGCAGATGATCGCATTATTATGATAAACGGTCATAAACCTGTAATACAGTTGAAGCCCTCTTCCCGCTGCGTCGCCGGGCTCAATTGTTTCTCTAATGTATGCGAATTTTCATATGCTGTTTCCATACAAAAAACAAAAGACAATCGCGGCTACAACGATGGTTATTTGGTCAGAATTCACGTCCAGATGAACACACCGTGCCGCCATGTACTCCAATATATCTACAACACATTAAAATACAATAATTTTCCAAGGCATGAATTTCGTGTTCAGTAGAGCAAAAGAATTAAACCAGCGTGCAGAGCAAGCACACATGAGCACTACATCGTCGACCCGACCGGAAACGGCTTTCAAATTTTCCACTGTCCATCATCAAATATGTAGCGAATGAAAATAAGACAATGACGGTCCAATTGTTTATCTGTTCCTTTGTCAGTTAATTACACTCGCGAATATGCTACCAACGATCCATTTGAAGACACTTTTTGTAGGTGTCATCACAAGGTCCCAAAAGTGGTTCTGACTTAGATTTAGGCGTTCCTAAGTAGTTTCTGCACATGTTAAATGTTCATTAAAATCTTTTGCGGAACCTTAAAAGCAAACATTGAATGGGTCTTCTGGGAACGAAGGCGGAAACATGAAAAGCAAAATTTAGACGGCCTTTTTACGATACATCGGAGCAACACCGGATATAAATCTTTGTTATGTGATCAAAAGCACATTAGTGGCCCATGTGGTACCGCGGAGTTATAATAAAGTCGTTACTTGGACGACAATGACGAGAGAAAACAAGTCACATGGATTTAACGGGCTATAAAAGTCCTATCAAAACCATATGTGGTCATTTGAGCGTTAAATTTGGTTTAAATTCTATGGAATCTAGAAGTTCAGACATAAAAGTGAACAGGAAGAACATTTTAGCCACTTATGTCAGTCGGTTGACAAATGAAAGCAATGAAAACAACTTTTAGGCTCAGCAAAATTTGGTTTGTCTAATCGAAAGAGTGATGCTGAGCTAAGTCGGAAAGGCTTTACATGAAACATAGAAGGTATACCTACCTATGTGATATGCGATATGTTTTCCTCCCTTTAGACATAATCGAATCTTTTGGATACTGGAGCAACTGGACTACCCACTAAACGCCTCCCCTGTCAATCTGAGAACCTAGCCTGGAACCGTTTGACACATTACTTTGAGCAAGGTTTCATTTTGTTACGCCGTGAGACGCCTTCAAGCTGAGGAGAGGAAGAGCAATTGATAGATAAGTGATCCATCAGCCCCGACGTTTCTGACCGCTGTGACACGCTTTTATCTTTAAGGACTATCCAAACATAATGTGCTACATGGTTTCATTTGTCAACCGATCGAAGTATCACCACGACTACAGTATCTGGGGTGAGCTCTCTTGTTTCCTTGTAGAGGTCCCTTGGTAGACTGTCCTGTGGCAGGCAACGTCTTCCTTTCCTGGGCAGGGTTACAACTCACTATTATCGTATTGTCTTTCACTTCATCCCACTTCACGTATTATTATTTGTGGTGACTTCAATCTTCCTTCTGTAGAATGAGACTTAACATCATCTATTGATATCTTGTCTTCCAATTGACAGTCTGTATTACCATCGAATTTTCTTTCCCAATTTTCCCTTAAATAATTAAATTACGTTCTAAATACAAATAATCGGTTGCTAGATCTTGTAATTTCGAACATTGATTCTGGGCATACTCACGTAGCTGCTGCACCTCAGTCCTAAGTATCTCCTTACCACCATCATCCCCCTTCTTTTTTT
This sequence comes from Odontomyia ornata, assembly GCA_963969285.1. Taxonomy (NCBI): domain Eukaryota; kingdom Metazoa; phylum Arthropoda; class Insecta; order Diptera; family Stratiomyidae; genus Odontomyia; species Odontomyia ornata. Next base: position 118,513,601 of record OZ017740.1, read on the forward strand.
GGACATTAGCATGGGCTTTCCAAAAACACTTAAATGCCATCAGCCGCTCAAGTTCAACTTCTGGAAAGCCAATCACAGCGCAATGTCGGAATCCTTGAATTCACTTGATTGGTCCTCGTTTTTGACTGCCTTGATTGCGAAGAAGCTCTTACTAAATTTTATTCCCACCCCAACTCCCTTATCCGAAAATTTACACCACTATCTAGGTCCAAAAAGAGCTCTGAGCCACCTTGGCTCAACCGTGACATTTTAGAAGTTCTGAGGATTAAGAACAAACTTCACCAAAAGTTTAGATTGACTGGAGATTCTGACTCTTATAATGAGTACTCTTAGATCCCGTGCCTCCTCGAAATTATTAATTAAAAGTTCAAGAAAAAATTACTTTACCCACATAGAGCAGTCACTTCATTCTAAACAGTGAAAGCCATTCTTGTCATAAATTAATCATCTAAAGTCCTCCCCGCACTTTCCTATTACCATGTATTGGATTGATAAACAAAGTTCAACACTGGAATCCATTTCCAACTTGTTCGTGGAATTATTTTCCACTATAATTTCCTCTTCAGCATTCGATTCTTCTTATGATTTCCCTTTTCATTTTTCTCTGGCTGATAATGCTCCTGCAGTTAGCCCTGCAGATATCCAGTCCATAATTAATACTCTTGACACAAGCATTGGTTCTGCGTCAGACGCAATTCCAAATGTGTTCGTCAAATCTCTGTCTTCTTCATTAAATGTTCCTCTCAGTTTTATCTTAAATGCCAGCTTGTCCTCCGGAGTTTTTCCTTGCTTCTAGAAGACATTCAACATCTTCCCAATTCATAAATCTGGTCCTCTTTCTTGTGTCTCCAACTACCGCCCTATCTCACTTCTATCGTGTTTCCCGAAGGCCCTAGAACAATTAGTTCATAATCACATTTATGAACTTATATATTCTTGGATATCTCCTGCTCAACATGGCTTTCTTCCAAGTCGATCGACGACTACAAACCTACGTGAGTTTATTCACATTGTTGATGAAGCCCTTGATAAGTACTTTCAGGTTGACGTCGTTTATACCGATCTCACCAAGGCTTTTGATACAGTAAATCATAAAGTGCTGTGTGAAAAGCTAAAACAACATAGCATTTCTGGTTGTTTGCTCTCTTGGCTTGTCTCATACGTAAACAATCATTTATGTAGATTAAGTCTCTAGGGAGTGCTATCTCCACAGACTGGAGTCTCTCAAGGATCCATCCTGGTGCCGCTATTATTCCTCATCTACATTAAAGACTTGCCCTCTTCACCATGTCTTCTTTATGCTGATGATCTTAAAGTTTTTAAGTGATTAAATGTACTGATGGTTGCATCTCCCTCCAAAATAACCTGAGCGTCCAGTGCAACTGGAGCGAATCAAATTTTCTTTCCCTTAACGTACAAAATTCCGCTATAGACGGTCCCTAGTCCGTTTGAGAAAGGAGGAGGAAACCCCCTTATTTCTCCAACCCACAGCTTCCATAATTTCTCATTCCGAACCACCCAATTAAATGGTAGTATATGCTCTCGGGGTCGAACATTGGGTTTACTGGTTCCCCAGTAATGGGACATTAAATGCCGAGAAATGCTAATAAATGTAAATACATCTACAGCTCTGCTACTAAATCCTATTTACACCTCTTTTGTGGTGACGTAACAGGGTGAATGCGAATCTTCCGCGCCAGACAACGGAATCGAGGTAATAACCATACCGCCGGAATGGAGGTTGGGCGACGGGCTAACTCCCGTCCCTGGAAAACCCTAAAATGTTTCGAAACCTGCAGATGCGCCTCGGAATGGATTGGACTCACGACTATGGCATTGGATCCTGGAATGTCAGATTACTCAATTACCCTGGCGCTGTTAAGGACCTTTTACAACAGGCCAGTCATAATCAATTAATCCAGGAAACGAACTGGACTGGTAATGACATTTAAGACATGCGATCGCACACAATATTCAAAAGTGGGAAGCCTACTGCAAAACGAGGTGTGCGATCTGTATAAAAGCGAAATTCTTCCAAATCTGGCTTATTAATTTTCCCGCCCCGACCGAAGAACAGGACGAAGAACAGAAGGAAACGTTCTACAATCACCTGGAAAGACTAGTCGACTCATTGCCTACATACGACAAAAAAATAATTCTGGGTGATTTCAACGCTAAGGTTGGCAATGAGCTATCTCATCGCGAAACGACTGGAGGATATAGCCTCCACGATGAAACAAATGACAACGGCCAGTGACTGATCGACTTTGCTTGCAGCAGAAATCTAATCATACGGTCGACTTGCTTCCCACAGTGACGCATTCATAAAATGGCCTGGGTATCACAAGATGGCAATACACAAAACCAGATTGATCATGTTCTGATCCAACAACGTTGGGCCTCGAACATAATTGATGTCCGTACATACCAGGGAGCCAATTCTAACTCAGATCATTACTTGATCAAAGTGACATATCGATGTCTATGTCAAAGGCATATTCGGCGAAGACCAGTCCGCTCCTAAAATTTGATATCGAAAGGCTCCAAACGGCGTCTGTGGCCAAAAATTTCACGGAGACCCTCGACAACCAGCGGGCTCTCATCTTATCAGACGCATCGTTAACGACAAGCCACGAGCTCTGATTGGAAGTGAAAGCGGTTATTAAGACCGTGGCAGAATAGACGGTCGGACATCAAGTCGGGCGCAAGAGAAGTGAATGGTTTGATGATGAGTGCCAGAATGCGTTAGACAAAAAAAAAAATCAGGCGTACAAAAACTACGTGGGTAGGAAAACCAGGACGAAGAGAGAACGCTATGAAAATCTCAGAAGAGTAGCAAATAAGATAATTAGAATTAATAAAAGAAATACTACGACGACCAATTGAGAAGTAACGATGTAAGTCTAGCGAGCAACAACACAAGGCAAGCATACAAAGTAGTGAAAAGCCTGAAACGTGGTTATCAGCCCAAACCACGCTCTGTCGCGATGACATCGTTAATATCATCGCTGATGAAACCAAGATTAAGGAAAGATAGGCTTTATATTTCAAGAACCTCCTTAATTCTCCGCACAGCGGAGAGCCTCCAGTGGCCCTACCAACTCTGGATGAAGTTTATTCCATCATCAAAGCCCAAAAAATTAATAAAGCGCCGAGCATTGATGGGATTCCTGTGGAGCTTATCAAATATGGTGGCAGTAGTGTTCATCAAGCTATTCACAAAGTCATCCAGCACATTTGGAAACAAGAACATATGCCGAAAGAGTGGAGTCAACCAATTATATTCCCTATCCACAAAAAAGGTGACAAGTTACAGTGGGAAAATTATAGAGGCATATCACTACTTTGTACGGCGTACAAAATATTTTCTAAAATCTTAGAAAATAAAGTCGGATCATACGCCAACAGCATTATTGGGGAGTATCAAGGTGGTTTTCGAGCAGGTAGATCGATAATAGACCAATTGTTTACAGTCAAGCAGGTACTTGAAAAATGCTGCGAGTTCACCATAGACGTACACCGAGTTTTCGTTGACTTTAAGCAAGTATATGACAGCATTGATCGTAACGATTTTACCACAAATAATGCTTTGGCATCCCAGCCAAATTAGTCGGCCTTACCAAAATGACAATGACGTCGACGATCTCCCAAGTCCGCATCAATAACCAACTCACCGATGCCTCTGACACAAATATCGGACTAAAACAGGGAGATGGGCTGGCCCCATTGCTATTCAATTTGGCTTGGAGTACGTCGTAAGAAAGCTACCTGTCGATACACGAGGCACATTACTATACAAGTCGTGCCAAGTAGTAGCCTATCCGGACGACATCAACATTTTGCCACGGTCATTAACAACTCCCAAAGAACTCTTCTTGGAACTCGACAGCCGAGCAAAACTAGTAGGGCTACAAATCAATGAGAATAAAACAAAGCTCATGACGTAGTCGAGGAAGAATACCTCAAATACACAAAATATCACACTTGGCGAATACAGTATCGAAAATGTTGACGAATTTGTGTATTTAGGCACCAAAATAACGAAAACGGGTAATGAAAGAGACGAAATATGCCGAGGCGTACAGCTCGCAAATGAAATATTTTATTCAGTTTTGACGATTTTGAAGAACAGTTGCGTACATAGGAAAATAAAGCTCTAAGTATACAAATCTGTGATAAGCCCTGTGTTATGCTATGGGTGTGAATCATGGACCCTAACCCAAGCATTCGCAAATATATTGAACCCCTTTGAGCGACGGGTCCTGAGGCGAATAATCGAAGCGAAGCTAGACGGGGACCAATGGCGAATTCGATACAACCATGAGCTGTATGAATTTTTTGACGAGCCGGAGGTCTCAACGATTGTAAGGCTGCGGAAGCTGCAATGGGCTGGCCACATGAATCGTATGGACGAACAACAGATGCGCAAAAAGGTATTCGTTGAGAGAACTGAATGCCAGAGACCAGTAGGGAAACCGAGGAAACGCTGGTCTGGCTTGGTCGACGAAAACAGTTCATCGCTGCTCGGATTTCGAAATTGAAGGACGCAGTCAATGGACCGAGACAGTTGGAGGCGCTATTTGCAGGAAGCGAAGGCCCGAAAAGGGCTGTAGTGCTACGAAGAAGACGAATGTACAAAAATGTTATACAATGACTTTCCCTTTAAAACCGAATCCAATCTCATTTATATATACCCTACACAATGAGCCGCTATCTGTAGTAACCAAGTCCAAAGACTCAGGGATGATCTTAGACCCACTCAAGTTCGAAGAGCACATCCTCGACACCATGTCCCATGCTTCTCGGGTTTCCGGATTTGTTCTCCGTTACTCTTGTATCTTTGGAAATATGTTGTCTCCAGTAGATCTTTATATAAGAACTGTTCGGCCTATCCTCGAGTATTGGTCCCAAATTTGGACACTACATTATAAGTACTTAGACTGGAATCTGTACAACGGAAGTTCTCGCGAATATTATTCTTTAAATTTGAGGTCCCGTACCAATCTTATGAAGAAAGACTTTCTTTTCTACACCTCCCATCGTTATATCCTCTTGATGAGTGTCTCCTATATAAGCTTCACCACAATTAGTTGCATACAAATGTAAGAGGCTTACTGACGATCCGGACATCTAATTGTCCCTCTTAAAAACGAGGGATCATACCAAATTCCCTTTGCAAGAACGGAAACATTTTACCATTCACCACTGCTGCGTCTGCCAAGAGGCCACGATGTAATTGAGTTTGGTCCGTATCTTCCATCTTTAATAACTTATAAGCATCGACTTAAGAATTTAATTTTAAATAACTAGCCTAGTTGCTGTGCTTTTCTATTTATATTGTTTGAACCAATCTTGTAACTGGACTTGAGCCAGTAAGTTGGTTGAAATAAATAAATAAACAGACAACAACAAGGGACCTGGACCAGATTCTCTTCCTCCAAGATTGCTTGTTATGTGTATATATCAGATCACTTCTCCTCAGCTTATTCTATTCAACGCGTCTTTATTATAAAGGGCTTTTCCATCTTACTGGGAATCTTCTCATTTGACTCCAATCTCTAGCACAAACTATCGAGGTATTGCCGTACTTTCAGCTATTCCGAAATTGTTCCAAAAAATTATTTGTAACAACTTACCACGTTGTTTGAGCCACGATTAAATGAGCAGCAACATGGTTTCCGCAAAGGTCCATCAACTAGCAACAATCTAATGCTTTGTACCTCAACCATCCTCTGCGAAATGGAAAAAGGTAACCAGATTGACGCTGTTTATACGGACTTCACCAAAGCTTTTGATAGAGTCGATCATAGAATTTTGATCTCCAAACTACCTGAAGTTCGGCATTTCTGGGTCCCTACTGAGTTTTATGGCATCATATCTAAATAATCGAGCAGTTTGTGAAATTTCAGGGCAGATTCGCAAGAGGAATTATAGCCTCTTCCGAAGTGCCACCTGGGTCCCTTTTTATTCAACATCTTTATTTCCGACTTGTCCGAAATTTTAAGTGACATACCTCATCTTCTGTATGCCGACGACCTTACACTATACCACACCGTTAATTCCGATTTCGAGGCCACTCGTATTTTTCTGCAAACCAAGTGAAATATTGTAATGATAAATGTTGGGAAGTGTTATGTTATAAGCTTCTTGAGAAAAAGTTCAGTATTCAGCACACTTACATACTTACGACCTGAACAATTACCGAATTGAAAAAGTTGACCAGATCTCAGACTTGGGCGTTCTTTTGGACAGACTGGAATTTCAATTCTCAATACGACACAATGCTTGCTCGGGTATGTAAGCAGCTCGGTTTCATAAAAGCTCATGCCAAAGAATTCAAAAACCAATGGGTCACCAAGACTCTATACACCTCATTTGTACGCCCCCTCCGCATGGAATTTATTCAGAAAAAATTTATTCTTTTTGCCTTGCGTGAAGTTTATGACCAAGAGACTTCACTAACTTGCCGACTTACTAGCGAAGATTTAGTATTTTGAATCTTTCGTCGTTCTCATCTTGAAGAGCATCTGCTTTGTTTTTTATGTGATCAAAAGGATAGTAAATGTCGCATCACTATCAAGCAAATTCATGTAGAAAGAGACTATCAAATGCACGAGAAGCCGAGTTTGCTTCATAAAAATCAACATTAAACCACCCAACTCATAGGTGTTGCAAGATCTTCAATTCTATACGTAACCATTGATCTCCTTCTATCTCAAAACTACGCTTAAAAAAAGATATCTGACGCATTAAAATAAGTTTTTATTCTTAAGAATACATTTACGACACGTCTGGACAAGACGAGGAAGAAAAAGTGATTTTACTGTAAAAAGATGGGTCACACGGCGGATGCTTGCAAAATAAGAAGTCTGACGAAGAAGGTAAGACGACCGGCCCGAGAGCTCAGAAACCGAAGACTTCAATTATCGCTGTCACAACGCATTGCGATGAACCAAGTGCACAAAAATCCGAAACCGCATATTCAGTACCGTCGGGCATTACACGCCACAACGAAGGATATGTCGACTCAGGTGCATTATCTCACATCACACCAAATATAAACCAAATCGACGTATGCGATATTATGGGTGCGAGTCCTGCAAAACTCAAGGTAACGGGTGGTATTGGCAACACAACCATAAATTTTTTCTTCTTCTTTGTAGCACCCGGCTCACGCTGGCTTGTTATGGCAGGCACGGTGGTGTCCAGGCGACATGACTGGCGGCGCGGTCTGACATGTCGAAAGGTCTTAAGCACTGGAGGGATACCTTTGCTGGTAACAAGCGTGGCTGATGGATGATCTTGGGAGCCACAAGGCTAGTCCTTTTCCGAAGCTGTAACCAGCTACCTGGGATTCCGTTGATGCGGAGAGCGGAGACGGGGGTTCAATACGCAAAAGAAGCCACAAGGCTATTCCTAGACTCAAGCTACAGATGGCTAAACTGGGTTGCGTTGAAGCGTTTACCGCGTATCACGAATAGTATCCACACTTCCACAGGAGCCATAATGCTATTCCCATCCCAAGCTATATTCAGCTAAACTAGGCTGTGTAGATACAACTGCCGACCTTACATTTAACCTATGTTCCTTAAATAACATATAATGGATCGAGACATTTGGAGGTGCTTGTTGCAAGCACCGAAGACCCGAGAGGAGCTGTAGTGCTACGAAGAAGAAGAATGGAGTTGGCCACAGACTCTTAGACGGTTTTAATAAAAATTCGAATTTCTTTGTAGCTGCTGCTCAACGATCTGGAGCTAATCTATAGACCTAGAAGCAAAAGCTGTGCTCATTGTCTTAATAATGAGTATTGTATTATGTTTCGCAGACTTAATTAAATTGCTGGAAGTAATGAATTTAAAAGTTTTAAATAGTTTTTTTACTTTAGGACGTAAAGAATTGTCAACCTGAACAGCTTACTTTATCAAGCTTCAGGCTTTCTATAAATTATTTTTATCTACTACTTTTATAATGAGCTAACATTCGTAAAGGTCAATGAACAATTAAAACAAAAAGGTCAATGAACAATTAAAACAATTCATTTAATTAGGCGACTAGCAATTTTATAGTAGACGCTGCCACTTTCGACTTCTACTTGAATAGGCTTTGAACCGAAAGCGGAGAAGACGCGTCTAAACGGGGCGGGTGACAGTTGGTTGTCACCTTTGGCGGAATGTCAGTAGGATTGGTAAGGAGGGACGATCCATTTACCGAGGAACTTATAGCCTGCGCCGTTGAATTCCCGCAACCATGCGTTTGTCCGAACATGGACCTCAACCGTTAAATTTGCCTAGACATTGTCAAGGACAAGTTGTCGGCCTGGTACGACGTATGGACCACCCTGCTATAAATACAACCGCTGCTGGCTGAGCCAAACAACGAGATCCCGCTCAACGTCCCGGCATTTGTGATGTGGGCTAATCAAGTCAAATATAAAGAGAACTTGGATGCGTTCTACGCGAAAAGCAAAGATCTTTGAGACAACCATGTGATTTTCATGTTGAAGCCACCGACGATATTAGCAGTTTTGTGGAAGCGAGGATTTTTTATGAATTATAGAAGAACGAGTTTGGCATTTCTTCCATTAAACAATCAAGTTTCAAATATAAAAAGGGATAGGAAGGTAGGATAGGATTATATCTACATAAAGATAGAAAGTCGGAAACTTACAGAAAAATAAAATAGAAAACAAAATAAGGTTCTTAAAAATAAAAGCAATTTATAGAAGAAATGAAGGAAAATAGTATTGAGTCCATTTCTACAAAGAAAAGTTTTCGACAAAAAAGTAGTAGCAAGTAGACATATAGTCCACGTGCTGTAGTGGTTAGAGTACCCGCTGCGTAAGCCGAAGGTCCCTGGTTTGAATCCAGTTGTTGACAACGAGATTCGTTTGAGTGATTCTTCGGACAGACTATAAGCCCGTTCAGTTATGATCCGTACTAATTTAAAATCAGAAAGTATCGCAGCTTGGTGGACAGACATACGGCCAAGGCGTGGTAATCACCATGTCACCTTTTCGAGTGCCGATACATTTGATCAAGATAAAGTGATATTCTAATTATCTCTAAGCGAAGGCAAAATAAACGAAGTAGACATAAAGAAAGTGGAACAGCAGAAAGAGAGTATAGAAAAGCATTCTCAAAGAAAAACGAAATAGGTCAGTTTCAGGGAGCACCGACATCTTGCTCTCTGAGGCAGCACAACATCGCTGCAAGTCCTTCACGGGCAATGATCAATCCACTGACACTACAATTTGTTTGTTTATTTGCCAAAACTTATCGCAGTCTTTTAGTACGAGGTGCGACAATTAAGTAATGAGACTGATTCCATGAAAACTGCATTTTTAAAAATTATTCTACAACCCTACCATCCCCTTCAAAGTAGTCCCCATGGGCAGCTATACAACGATTCCAGCGCGTTTTCCATGCTCCGTAACATTTCTGGAACGCTTCGACTTTGATGTTCACGAGTACCCTCGTCACGGCCGCCTGGATGTCCGTAACCGACTCAAAATGGGTTCCTTCGAGCACCGATTTTGTTCTAGGGAACAAAAAAAAGTCATAGGGTGACATATCGCGCGAATAAGGCGGCTGTTGCAACAAGGCGATCGTTTTAAAGGCCAAATACTGGGACACGTTGGCGTGATGAAGGATCCGGTTACGAGCGATGTCTGGGCGCACCCTGTTGACTCGTTTTCTCCAATCTTTCGAGTACTTGGCGATAGTAGACTTGATTTGAACTGTTAACGTCGGTTCACGGATTAGCATTTGCGTCACTCCGCACCTCGACTGGTCTCCCTCTCCGCGCGTCGTCTTCCACGCTTTCACGCCCCTCCTGAAACTCTTTATGCCATCAAAACACCTGGGCACGACTAAAAGTACTATCACCATGCACTATTACAATGTTAGGGTACATTTCCGAAGCTGTTTCGCCCAATCTGGCGCAAAATTTCATCGCGGCGCGTTGCTCTTGATTTCGTTTCTCCATTTTCGTCTACTCAACACGAGACAGTACGCAAACTAAATAAGCTAGAGCGATGGTAAATATATCAATGGAGAGGGGAAGGATCTCGGCGAAGGGGAAGGGAATTTTAAGGTCGCAGGTTTACCTCAAGCGCGGCAATAAAATAATTCTCATTACTTAATTGTCACACCTCGTATGTCAAGTGTTTTTTCGTAGGAATCGATGAAGATTCAATTCACTTTTACATATAATACTTTATGCCGCAACAAAGCCTTGCTTGCGTCCTATTTAGGTCCAAATTTCAATTTTACTTTAAATTGTTCAGGACCAATGTAGACTCTTTTCGGGCCGAATTTATTGTAAATTAGATCCTAGAACCCTGTCTAGCCCCTATGCCATCTCCGTAAATTGGGCCTTGTAAAAGCCCTAATCGGGGTAATTTCATCAGGGTATTTGGTCTAGTTTGGGCTAAATATCCTGCAAATAAGCATAGATTGGGCCTTTTACAAATTTCGCACTGGGCCGTTTGGGCTTTTTTCGGTCCAAGGATTTAGTAAATGACTTTTTTACATGGGATCTCAAACTGCGTCAAAAAATTGAATTATAGAAAACTTGCAGCTTTATGTACCCGATGACATATAAAGGGGGTTCCATTAAGGACATAACAATAAATAAATAAATTTCAATAAATCGATTGTGAGGCGTGATTTGTGGCTAGTGGCACCGTTGTGTTGAAACCACATATCGTTGATGTCAAGTTCATCCCATTCTGGCCACAAATAATCTTCCAACATAACACGATAGCACTCTCCATTTACGATAACATGACGGTCGTTTTCATCCACGAAAAAATACGGCCCAATCACACCTCCGGCATGAAAACTGCACCAAACAGTAATTTTTTGCTGATGCAACGGTGTCTCAAGACTCTCTCTCTCTCTCATTGAGCCGGAAATGAGCTTCATCGCTGAAGATGATTTTTCGATAACAGTAATTAATAGTAATTTTCAATAATTTCCAAACGTTGCTGGTTCGTGAACCATACCATGATGAAAATGTTGACTTTAACTGACGTTTTGACATTGACAATTCATTAAAAAAGTTTAAAGGTGCGTTCGTATAAAGATACGAAATTGTTATGTCCCTAATGCACAAACCTATATTACGAGGGGAGTTCAAACATAAACGAGCCTTTTACTTTTGAGGATTTAAAAAGCATGTCGAAGATAGTCGTAGCGTCGGGAAGAGTAGGAGAGAACCTGTTTAGAAGACTCAGGGCTAAGATTCATCCTTCGGTTGCGTACAGCATCATCATAAAGTTTTTAACGAATCAAGGCGTTAAAGCAGTCGAAATTCGGGACCGAGAACATGCGCAGTTCGGAGAAAATGCACTTACGTGGCCATGAGTGAAAGCACTATACTCCCACATCAAAAAGGACCTCTACGGAGTTAAGCAAAAAGGAGGAGCTAGAACCATCGAAAGCAAAAACTTGCTTGTCAGCCGATAGGAAGATTTCAACGGTTTTTGGAACTCTCAAGGAGTTTTACCCGTTGATGTCCTTCGCGGTCGGTGCAGACTAAACGCTACTTACTACTGTAAACTTCTTGACATCCTGCTCTTGCACGGCAATGTAAGGCCCCGCACTGCAGCTCTAACAACCCAAAAATTGGATGAAATGCATTAGACTCCACTTGATCACCCCATTACAGCCCTTGCCTTCCATATGTTTCGGCCTATCAAGAAAACACTTGAAGGAGAAGTCATTCTTCGAAAACAGCATGAACTAACCTTTTGGATGGGAAAAACATTTAGAAAAATAAATATGAAGCGCGTTTTCTTCTTAAAAGTAAAATTTATCTCTTTTTGCAAAAGGCACGTTTATATTAGAATGCCCCTCGTACATGTAAGTCTCAACTTTTGCACCATCTTTTTTATTCGGTCCTGTTAATTCGAAATTTTTTTACGTGAGTACCTGGCAAGAATAGATCTAACCTTATGGTCTTAATAAATGTGGTTGAATTAAGCATCAATCAACGCCTCTTACCTAGAGGATGAGGTCTGAGTTACCCCAGTTAGGATATCAGTCACAACCTAGCTGCTCCGCGAATCTCCTTTCTAGCCACAAAATGAGAACCACCACTAGCCAGGATAGGCTTCTCGCCACGCAAGGGGCTGCAATTACCTGACATGTGCGTCTCCTAGCTCGTGTTACAGATTAAATTTGAGCTCAGGTTTTCGTCTAACTAAGCCCAACAACGATCGTTTGGTGACCCAGCCTCGAGTCCGTAGGAACGGCACTCCCTCCCCAAGGACTTAAAGAGCTGAGAAATCAGTTCTGGTAAATCCCCCTGCGGATCTTTGGATGCTATGTTGTAACCCAGATGATCTTCCAAATTTTTGTAGGAAATCAAACTGCTATGCCATTTTTCTCAAAGGGAGAGTCTAGCATACCGCCATTTTGTCTTGATTTGTTAGTACTACCAATGATCAAATAGTTATTTGGATAATTACAAAACAGAATAAAATAGTTCTGTATCTCAGACAGTGATAAACCATTTTTATTTCCATGTTGCCTAAGGCATTGTTTCTGCAAGAACATTTAAATCGTTGATAATTTAAAGCTCGAAAGTAGAACTAAAAAAAAATCACATAAAAACAGTTCACATGGAGTCTTAGATCCGTGTCTTTAAAGTCAAATTACTAAGAAATATTCAAATTTATTCCATTATCTAAATCGGGTCAAATTTGTCATTCGCTGCACATATTACACAACACTAAAGTTTACCAACTAAATTTCCAATTGCACGTAGGCAGTGGCATCTCAGTGAGCAAGCTTACCTCAAATCGATCTGATCTACTTCAAGACGTCAAAAGATTGAGAAAATCTAAAGACAGAAAAAAACAAGTCGAAAACCTTCGCAAGTCTACCGTTGACGGCGTCGAACAATTTAATATCGTCCGCAGCTAATCCATGCGGACGTATTTATCGTAAAAGGTCTCATAACGCCGTCGTGCATAGCATACATGCATTCATAATAAAATCTAATCAAAATTAGCCTACAAGATATAGTCACTAATGTTGTAATAGTGTGTAGGGTTAAAGTAGATACAAGTATAATAATGGTCACTAGCGAGATCTAATTGCTGTATCTAAGTACAATGAGAAATACAATAAATCCGCTAACCGGACCAAATCACTCACAGTACGAGAGCAATAATAACTATTTTATATTTATTATTGTCTAGTTGGGGCGGGATCAGATCAAACCGAATTTGATCTTCAGCAAATTGAAGTCCGACCTCAGCTTTGCGCCTAAGATTTGTCGGACGTTTACTGTACTGGAGATACAAATAATTAATGGCAGTAGCGATAGTCAGTCATTGATTGCATTAACCATTAGCGTTAGTGCGGTAATCGTTCTTTCGTGTTTGTCCTTCGGTAAAAATGGTATAAAAATGCGGTAAATATATCACGGATACTTTTTATTTTATTTAAAATATGATTTCAGATTAGCTGAGTGTTCAACGCTCGGCGCGACATTGAGTGTCTCACCGTTCGTAGTAATTATGCAAAAAGTGCCACCCAGCGTTGACGGCGAGTGAATTCCATAGCAGCGAAAAAGCCAGTTATGGAACTAGTTAGTCACTCTGATGGCGAATCTTTTTGCAATGAATCACCATGATGTAGATGGCTGGAATAGTTAGATACTACAGAAGTGAATTTTTGGGCTGAATGTTTCCTGAGATTGACCTAGCTAAGTAAGTATTAAAATTGCAGAGATGACCTTATTTTTGGAAAGCATTCGATCAAACATCAAAAATAGTAATTTATAGGAGTTCAGTTTAACTCTCAAGATTGAGTAATTATCAAGAGAGCAGTTCCTCGTTTAAAAAGAGAGTGATTTATTCGAACGTCTCATCACTGCAGTTACAATTTTCCTTATATTTTCAATTTCAAATGCGCTTTATTTCATCCATCGTTATAAAATATATAAAAACATCAAGCAATTTTAAAACATTAAAATAACCATAAACTTGATGGCCCACTTGGCCCTCTAAGTTTAAACAATATGTCACAAAAAAATATTGTAGGTCTCTTCATCAAATTAGAATTAATACACATTTTTAATTAACTGGAAAACCTACCAACTCTATTAAAAATTCCATATCATACCAAAAACACAACAAAATAGTGAACTATTAACTTATATCTACTCGTAACATGGTCTAATCAAATTCTAGTACATTCAAAACCAAAACATTATCCTACTCTAATTTAATTACATCGAAATATTCCTTGTCTATATACGAGTACATTTTAAAACTTATCTCTAATTTTTTGAAAAATCTGTTAGCACAAACGATAAACAATAACATTAAATGTAGCAATAATGAGCTGAAAATCACAGAACAGAAACGAAAAAACCTTAAAGCATGATTAACCACCAATGGTTTTGTCATTGTCATTCAGCCACCAATGCCTCCTAGAATACTCCGTCCTGTACAGCCTCTTCAAACCTAGTAAATGAATCCATTGGAATTGCTGATATTTTATTTTCTTATTGGTGGCCGATCTATTCAGTGTCCCAGAAATCAACGTCAAGCCGGTAACGAGTGATAGGCCAAGCCGTGACAGTTATCAGAAAAATAGAAAAAAATATTGGTAATGTACTTTTATAGTATTATAAGCGTAAAAACATTGGAAAAAGTGAGGTCTGTAATAACCTTCGATATTTTGGAGCGATACCCGACAGAGGTATGTCATCCCTACACAATTTTCTAATTGGCTGACAATGTTAGATGACATATCTCTGTCACTGAGCTGCCACTCACCGAGCGAGTAAAATATGGGGAAATTGTATAGTTCCCCGTCCCGATGTGCCCTGGCTGCATAGTCCGCAAGCAACGTGTGCCCTTTCTGCCGGTTTTTCGTGCCGCTTTCGGCAAGTTTAAATTGCGGGGTTTTATCAGATTTATATTATTGTCAGTTTGGCCATCGTCGCGATAAAACCATGTGTGAAAAGTGCTTATAACCAATCGCTGCTAGCCAATTTACATAAGTTCGGATCAGGTTTGCTGCCATAGTTGGCCTTGTCTGTTCCATCGACGTTATGGCGGCCGGCTTTTTTTGGAGCTCGAGTGAAGTTTCCACAGACTTTGCTAACGTGAAACTTCTTCACCACAACACGCTGTAACCGTGAAAATGTGCGGAGTTCTTAGCTTAAATTTCTTTATTCTCTTTATGCTGCCTAAAATTATTGTTTGGCAGAGCCGCCGCCACATGAGGTCGGTTGTCTAATCACAAGACTGGTCATCCAGTCCTTTCTTTGTGATACGGTGACGATGCTACGTCAGTTGAGAGACAAACAAATAGAAGGAATCTGTACGTTATAAATTTAGTCTCAGTGTAACAAATCATAATCGAAAAACCTACAAAAATAGTGCAAAGTACAATTCGAACAAAGATTAGTAAAATGGCTATTAGCCTTATTTCAATAATCACTAACCCTAAAAGTAGCCACGAATGGTTAATTGTATAAAATTCTCATGCAGATTACGACGGAATAGAATATTTAATTAATAATAGCTTACAGGATAAGGATGGATAAAAGTAGAAATATTTTTATGGGATAAGTTCAAAATTGTCTGTCGTGATCGTTTAGTAACAACAAATATAAACTCATTTAAAGTAAAAACCTAGAGTCTTCTTCGGTCGTTTACCTCGGCGTTCGACACCTGTCGTGTGTCCTGTTGTCACGTCATAGAAATCGTAAGCGTGAAATTTTTTTTGTAGTGGGTACTTGCGCTGGCGGAAAGAACCCGCTCAACGACACCGGAACGCTAGCTGCCAGCACGCTTACGCGTCAACAAGGAAGACCACTTTCAGCTGAGCACAAATTTTTTGTTCACTGAGGCAGCAGTCCACCGCTGCAGTCCTTAACGGACTTATAACACTCCCTGAAAACACTACCACCTTTGAGGAAACCATGCTGATCACGGGGAATAACTGAGAGTTGTGAGTCGAAAAGGAGTTCAAGTAATTTAGGGAAATAAGGAATCAAGGAAACAGGACGATAATAGCACGAAAAATATGGATCCCCACTTTTAAGGATTAGAACAATGTTACCACTTTTCCAGAAAGTGATTAAGACAGTCATTAAGCCAAAGTTGAAAAGGAAAGACAATAGCACACTTAACGAAGAGGCTAAAGATTTCACAAATATATTAGGAATGCTATCTGGGGTGGGATTTATATTAGGAGTGGATTAAGGATTACATTCACAAGATTCAGTATACGCAAAAGAAAAGGAAACAAAACTATTGAAGAGTAGTCGGAGCAGAAGATATAAAAGTTGAAGAAAAAATGGGGAAAAAAGTTCCTAGATTGCTTCAGGGAAACCTACCACTCATTCAAATGGAATAGACGAGGAAGATATAAGCGACCTGAAGATGGACCAACACGGTTGTGTGTTACTTGTCCTGAGCGCATCCTCCAAATTATAATATAGTTCTTTAAGGCATGTTTCGCTTTTTTTTTGGCTTCTTCTTCAGTACCGAACAATTTAAATTATCAAAAAACGCTGGCCAATCAACAGAACGATGTTCTGTGCTCAGGGCTTTATAATTTGTTTTAAGAAAAACTTGAGGTTTTGGATACGCCTAGGTGTTTTAAGAGGTATAACCGCAATCACAATGGATATTGAAGGATGATGTAGGTCAATAGCAACATAAGGACGCAGAGTGCGAGTACGGGTAAGTAATGAGGCAGCATATTTGAAAAAAAAAGTTCAAGTGGACGACCGTTGGAATTTTCGACATGATTAAGCTGTAATAGCGAACACTGAGAAAGAAAGGATGGCACAGCCACGTAGAGAGAATCGATAGAGAAAATAGTTGGAGTGAATGAGGTTGTCCATTCAACCGAAGGAAGGTTCAAGTCACCGCAAATTAAAATTTTCGAGTGGGGATGGTGTTTCAGAAGAGAGGCGAATTACAAGGAATATGGGCAGACGTGTGAGGGCATTTGATACAATGACGACTTGGATAGCCAAAGGCACATAACGATATCAAACCGAAACAAATTGGTTAGGCCGAAATATGATCCTGTCAGAAGTGTTTTGTACTCAAATGACAATGCGCAGACATCAATAATGAATAAATTTAAGAAACGCTTCAGTGAGATGTACGTGTTTAAAAGAAAAACCATTGTTACTGACTTTTCATCGGCCGTCATTTTGTTGCAATAATGCGATGTGGTCCGATAAGTACTTAGCCTCACCGCCCGATGGCGCTACTATCGTAAGAGAGATCGTGTTGTACACTCTCGTAGACGGCTACTGTCAAAATTTCAGCCGAATCGGACTCGTAGTATTATTTTAATCGCGTGTGGAAGCAGTCGTGTCTGCGGAATTTAGAAAAATGGAGAAAGAGCAATATCGGTCGGTGATTTGATTCTTGCTTTTGGAAGGGAAATCGTGCAGCGAAATCAAAGACTACGAATCGCCTGATATGGTTCCCTGTGACTTCCACCTATTCGGAAAATTGCATTTGGCCATGTAAGGAAAACGCTTGACGTCCGTAGAGGGCATCCAAAAGGCTTGTACCGACATCCTGAAGGAAATTCCGGTCAATGACCTGAAACACTCTTTCAAAAGCATTTTGATCGCGCAAAACAGTGTATCGGGGCCGGAGGAGACTATTTTGAATAATTAAACTCGAATTTATCAGAGCAAAGCTCTTCTCGTTTCTGTTTTAGCTCAGTATCATTTATTTTGGAAAGCACCTTGTATTGTTTGGATTCCGTTCTGTATATGTGAATGTTTAAATGGTCGGAACTCTAGATGGAAATGTCGAATTTGTGCGTGCGTACAGATTAAGAGAAATGCTTCTGCATTGAAGAAGCTCTAAATAAGATATACTTGTTTATAAAATTTATACTGGATTTTTGCTTTTCAGGATTTTGTGCTAACTTACAAAATCCTTTTGAAATCGCTACATGTCTGTCCGTAAGTCAGTCCACTCGTCTACCCTTTTGTCCGTCTGTCACAGCAATTTATCTCCGAGACTATAGCAGCTACAAACATTAAACTTGATAGGTTTACGTAAAGTGATGGTCTCTTGAATGTTTGCATATTAAAAAAAAAGTAAAGCCAGCTCCACATATAGGGAGGGGACCCTTAAAATTTTGTTTCAAAGATAGTCTCAAAATTACGACATTTGCATCAAGGGGTGCCAGGGAGGAGAAATAAAGAAAAAATTATTTTTGACGAATTACAATTATAGCACTACATATCGACGAGACCGAAAACAACTGATCTTGTTCGTACCCGAATGAATTAAAAACAACATTCTGAAGATATACCACGACATGTGCCACCAGTGTGTTAACAAAACAGTAGTAATCCAACCGATTTTTTGATGCGCAATACTATGTTAAGATATCCACAACTGCTTAACCTGCATGATGTATAATGCTAAGCGAGGAAACACAGAGGGCTTTCTTCACTCAATCGAAAAGGGAAATAAGCCGTTCGATACTCTGCATATAGCCGATTTTGGATCTATTACTCAACAACAAAACAATAGGCACATACTTTTGATTATTGATGCTTTTTCAAGGAATATTCGGTTACATTCGACAAAGAATACTAGGGAAGTTTTTAGCGCTGTGGAATCTTACATTCGGCAACATTCCCGTCCTAGACGAATACTCGTAATTTCGGCCCTTTACATCAATTTGCAGAATATTTAACTGAGTGAAAAATATCGCGATAGATTCGCCTAGATCTAGTGGAGCACATGAATCGCTCTTTAGGACCACTAGCTACCACTAGCGGGGGAAACCACGAGCAGGATCAAATATTCGAAATATACAGTTTCAACATGGTCGCACGTCGGTTTTTGAAGAGCCACGACCAGGTGCCCCCAAAACGGCTACCACGGAGAATAACGTGACAAAAATCTACGAGCTCGTATTGGTAGACCGACAATTGATGGTACGCAATAAAGCTTAGAAGACCACGTGGATCATATCCTCCATGAAATTTTGGGCATGAGAAAGTTGTCGTCGCGATAGGTACTGCGATTGACCACTCCAGGCAACAAACGCAACCGTGAGGCCACTTCAGAGCAGTGTTTGACGCTGTTTAAGCGCAATCCGAAGGAGTTTCTACATCGTTTTGTGACCGTCGATGAAACATGGCTCCACTGGTACACACCAGAGACCAAAGAGCAGTCGAACGTGCTCCGAAGAAGGTGAAGACTGTCCGATCGACCGGAAAGTTGATGGCCACCGTTTTTTGGGATTCACAAGGTATCATCTGCATCGACTACCTGAAGAAGGGTAAAACGGCCACAGGGCTCTACTATTCCGAATTATTAGACCGATTCGCAGTCGAATGGCAAAAAAAGGGCTCCGTTTGGCGAAGAAGAAAGTACTCTTCCACAGTGTTGCCAACAAAGTGAAGTATAAAATATGCTAAACTGCAGTGAAAATTTGCCAAAATTATGCCAACGGTTATTAAATACATGCCAAAAATTGTGCTAAAATTTTTTTGTGCCAAATAAAACGCCGTTTAATTTTAATTGTTTATTAACTAACTCAATTTAGACTAACATAAGTACATGTTTTAATCGACTATGTTGTGGAATAATATGTCAATGTCTTAATCTTCATCTGCAGTTGATGTGGAAGTAGAAGTGCCAGGCTCAGTGTCAAAGCTGTAACTCTCCTTGGTACGTATAGAGCGCAATACGTTCTCGGGAAATGTGTAAGAAAAGCAGCATTTTACTACCCTATTTAGGCCGAATCTGATATGTAAAATGGCAGTTAAAATTTTTACCGACAAACGGTTGCGAAGCTTTGTTTTGACAATATTCATTTGGCTGAAAATGCGTCCAATATCCGCATTAGAATGTGGTAATGATAATAATGATATTGCTAACGATGATAAATCTGTAAAGGGGTTACTGCCTGCTGCACCTTTATAATTAATTACTTCATTCCAAAACTCTTCAGTGGAAGATGTGCATTTCCATTTAATGTGCACTATGTTTCTGCATTAGGACATGACCCGGTCTATTATAGATTCATTAGTTCGGAACTTTTAAGCAATATCAACTATAGAAGGTTTGACTACCTTTAAAGTTTCTTGCACAGAAAACGAAGATACTTTTTCCAGTATTTTAAAATTAATTGGTAGTCTAGAACGCAGTTCGCTCACAAGTTTCAGCGTGAAATTAATGCAATGTTGACGCAAATTATTTTCCACTTCTGGAAGAAGGTTGCACTCCCGGAATTTCGTCTCAAAAGCATATCCCATGTATGGTCTAGGATCCAAATAACTCAACTCAATTCTAGCCATTGTTGCAAAATACGGTTGACCGCTGGTTCAACTGATATCCATCGGGTGTTGCACATTTGTGGAATTAGTAATGGGTCGGAGCCACAGTTGATCGCTTGGTATATATTTTTATAATATAGCCGACGGTTTGAAGAGTGACTGAACCAATTGTGGGTTGCTCTTATGAGGAATTCAATGGTGCGTGGTAGTGTCTCTTGTCACATGAGATAAAGCCAACTGTAATGAATGACATACGCAGCGAATTAAAACCAGGTGATCATTGCCAGTTGCTTTTTTTTTAAATAAGGCATGCACTCTATTGATAGTGCCGGTCATTACCGTAGCGTTAATTATGCCGATACCTATCAATTTTTTATATCAAAGTTGCGGGCAGACAATAATCCTTGAATGCCGTTGACGATGCTCGTTGCAGTGCCATCTTCAATCTCGACTAACCCCAAGAAGGTGAATATTATAGTCTTCAAGGATCGGCTGAAATATCTTATCGATACCCCCAACATTTTGCTGACGGAAATGTCTGTAGACTCATCCATTAAGAGACTATAATCATGATCTCCCAAATCGAACACTATTTGTTTTATAAAATGCGGCTCCAAAACATTTTTAATGATATTAGTACATTTTATGCGATGTACTTGCAAGTCTCCGCTTTTGGTATCACCAAATCTGTTTTTACATAGGTCAGATAAATGGTCAACAGCCATAATTGAACCATGTGCGCACATAAACATAGCTAATGAAGCTTCTGCACTTGCTCTCTCTGTATTTTCATCACTTTTTAGGGAAACTTAATTACACTCTGGCTCTTCATTGGTTGTATGGGTTTTTTATGTTTTGCTGATGAGGTATGTAACTTTAGGCAATGCACTTTTGCGATAATATCACATTTGCAGTACTTACAGTACGCTTTCATCGCATCATTTTCAACAGGTTGCAACCACTCTTTAAAATCCGGCACTTTTTCCCAGTCCGACCTGTAACGCTGATTGTATTTGGGCGGCATGTTGGGTTAATCAAACACTTTACAACACGTTTCACTACGTAACAACTTTGAATTTTAATGAAAATCATGGCATCGGTATGTACGCGGTAGAACATTGAATGAACTTGAATTTCAATTTTTTTGATAAATGAATGGGAAATCCCCGGAATGTACGAAAGAAGCTTCGTTCCTGTATTTTGGATGACCCTTTTACAAGTGGCAAAGGCGTAGAAACATGAAGGAGTGTCATTTCAGCCCGCATATTAAGTCATGTTCTGATCGCACATCTGTGAGCTTCAAAAAAGAATCCACCTACACCTCTGCGCTGATATTTGCAGTTGAACTAATTAACAAGGCGTCCGCTCGCTAGAAACAAAAGACGGGCAGGGTAAGTAGATTTTGAAAGGATGTTTGCTTCCCTCACGTACAGTGAGTTTTAAAGTTTCCTTAGTTTTTAGCTCAATGGTTTCTTTTTAGATTGTAGTTCAATCGGGCATGCAAACACAGGAAAGGGCGGGAATTTTAAAAAAATTGCATCCGAAAACTCTAAATATTTTCGAATGGTAATCAATGACTTTTTGTAGTATCAACTGGGCTATTCAGCGCATTGTTTGTGTTGTTTACCTACCGAAAATGACGATTTTTAAAATTAGCGTTCTTTCAGGTAGACAAATTTCTTTGGCCAGACTGAGGAGTTCATCGCCGCCACGTAGGCCTACTTTGTAGACCTCGAGAAAACCTGTTTTTCAGACGGGTTAAAAAAGTTGGGAGCATCGCTGGGTCAAGTGTATCGAGCTAAGAGGAGAGTTGAGAAATAAATCGCCACTTTTTCACAATGTTCGTTTTTCTTTTGCAGGCTAAATACTTATAGGACCGCCCTGGTAAACAAATTCCGTGTTGCACTTTTTTGGAAAAATTTTGACAGTATAGAATGTGCAAAACGCACGTTATTTATTTTTTAAGCTGTCAATTATTTTTTAAACAGCCTTCTTACAAGACAGTCTAATATCTTATCACCCTACAAAGTAAAATATTTTTGTTTTGTTTTCGCCCTTTCAGGCCTTCGCTAAGAGAGAGTATCTCATTATCTTGATCGTGTGTATCGACACTCGAGAAGGTGATATCCTTAATACCACGCTTTGGCCTTTTGTCCATGCGTCTAACTAGCTGCGATATGTTGTGATTTTAAACCAGTGCGTATCATAGCTGAACGGGCTTATAGCCGGTTCGAAGAATCACTCGAAAAAATCTAGTTGTCACCAAAGGTATTGAACCAGGGCCCTTCGGCTTACAAGGCGGACATTCTACCCACTACACGGCGCGGACCACCATACATTAACTTTACTGATTAGAATTTGCTTCCCTACATCTACCCACAATAGCTAAATGGATGAACATTCTTTTAGGCTGCCTTTCGTAGGGGCAACCATTTTTTTTACAAATGAGTTTGATCAAACATTTTAAAGTTTGCATTATTTTACTTCATTCATAGTCAAATCAACCAAAAAAAATTTTATTTACAATAAAATACTAATATATATACTTTGTGTCATCTACCAACATAATATCCTAGAGATACAAATCGAAACCACATCTTAACGACTAAAATAACGGCAAAGTTGGATATCACGTTATGATGACCGACATCTTATTTGTTTGAATAATTCCACACCACGTAAACATTCCTGCTAATGTTACGAGCATTTAAATTAACATCTTAAACACGTTCCTCTCAAAACTTGCAAATTATGCTTTGATGTTTTGAAATCGTATATGCATCGAAAATTAATGATTCATCATTCGAGTTTACGCTTTACCTAGGCACACATAATTTTGAATAAATTTTACTTAACTGCCTACATATTAATCAGCGACTACTTAATTATTATCAACGAGGCCTTGAAATGTGTGGAGGAAACTCCCAAGTGCTTCCGTATTTTAAATAAAATTTGTTTATTGATTCGACGAATAGATCAAGAAAAATTCAAGACGTTGAATGACAAATCTTTAAGACGAGTACTCCAAGCCAACGAACTTCTTCCCATTCAATTTTCTGATGGCATATATGCAAATTCAGCGAAAATGAAACCGCCAACAGCACCATGCAATGAAAATATTTTTATTTTTTTCAACCCGTTCATATGTGAATGCATACTCATATGCTATCATCATCGAATTTCATTCATAAGTTCACTCCCGCGACGTGGCCGCAGTCTTGATCTTGGTTTTGGGTCACTTGCTTTGCCATTCCACCAGATAAATTATTCCGATAAACTTTTGTTTTATTATTGCAGCCAAGAGTCCGGGAAAATCCGTCGTTTTTCTCCGCAACCAAACTATACGAGTAGATCGCGGCGTTGCTGTTTGTTTGGATTTCGAGTGTGTTCAATGTGTTGACTGTGCTACTGGATGCTGGTGGGATTGCGCTGTTATTGCTAGCGATAGATACACAGGATCTATAGATTTAACATCAAACTTATCTCCAAGTCTTAGCGGGGACCACCCGGCGACATGTGGGATCGATTTCATTTCGTTTTGCAGCCCATCTTCATCTTCAGCGATTGCTTAGAAGGAGGAAGTGAAGTCGGCAGCGCTCCAAGTCGCGATGCGGTGTTATATGATGACGATGGCGTGTCGTTTTATTCCACCAATTTTAACCCAATGCACACATCGGGTGAGCACATTTTGACTTGTATACTTTGCAAATATTTGCAATGCGCTATGCGAGCAAATATATGCTTGGCAGCCCAACCGCGGTGGAGGCTTTCAAGTGTCGAAAGACATCCACGAGTACTCGTATGAATCGAACCCCATGCAGTTTATTGCAGAAGGGACCCACTGGTCGCTGCTGGGCTGGGAATGAATGAATAGATGGATGCCTGGTTGTAGCTGTGCTGCGCTAGCAATTTCCCATTCCTTCGGTCGAACGTTTGCAATCCTTTTTTTCCAATCGAGAGAGCCTTGCTGAGAATGAATGCAGAACCATGTGGGCATGGAAGTGTCATGTGGCTGAACAGTAGGATAAGGTAAGGAGCAAATTTAACCATATCTTGCAATGTCTTTCAAATATTGGCTTCAGCAACAATGTGAATTATTTTTGAAGGCCTACTTACTGTTCGTAAAAATCATTACTTATTTATATATCAACGCATGGCTTTCCCACAATATACAAATATTTGTAGAAATATAAAAACCATTTTTCAATCAGTGTCGTCTGTTGAACCATATGTTCATCCGTTTATCAGCATGTTTTCTTAGGAACAATGGAAGCTTAAAAAATTACCAAATTTGCGGAAAGGTCAGAAGCCAGTATGGAAAATATGGGCGAATTTGTGTATTTAGGCGCCAAAATAACGGGAACTGGTATTGAAAAGGACAACATACGCCGAAGAATACAGCTCGCAAATATTTATATTTTATTCAGCAAATAATATATTTTATTCAGTTTTGACGATCTACGACCGAGACAGTTGGAGGCGCTTGTTGCAGGAAGCAAAGCCCCGAGAGGGGCTGTAGTGACGACCATGTGTATGCTCGACGAAGACTAAATGCAACTATTCACTATGCGTACAAATTATAATTCAGTTTACCGCGTACAGCTAAAATTCCATTGGCCGTCGTTGTTTAAATGTCAGGAGTCTGGAAGAACCGATAATTTGATTCACGGTCGTAAATAAACAGACGATTCTGATTGGGGACGCTCATGCTCGTCTTGTCGGAGAGTGCCCCTAAACGTTTTCCGACTGACTAGTGGTGCCTTTTGGATTAGACTGCAGGGTGATCTACATCGACCTGCCAATGCTCCGTACATTTTATGGTAAAAGCAGAGCTTATAAACTAACGCACGCGCGTATTTGCGAGAAAATCTCCGAGAAACAAGGTCAGGCAAGGACAGGAATATCGTATGCATTTCACCCCATAAACGCGAGAGATATAAAATCGAATTTAATTTAACGGTTTAGTTAAAATGCGCTGAGTACATTTAACGAAGCAAAATGTCTCTTTATATTCAACTGTCAATCTGACAAACGTCATTGCAGTTAACATATTTTATTGTTGACCTTGTGGTATCGCTTCTATTTGCGTGTTACAATTGCCGGTAGATACAAATTTTGGGCCAATAATGTTAAGAAAGTACGTCCATTTAGTGTTCATATTGTTAATCATAACATTACCTGTCGATGGCGAATAATCTCCGGGTAAAAAAGGCAAAAGTAAAAAGAAACGGTCCATAGATAACATGACGGCTCCTGTCATAAAAAATGTCTAAAATGTTGGTGGAAGACGAACCATCTCCAGTTGAAATTATAAGAGAAAATGCCGCCTCTTATAAAGATACGCAAAGAAGACTAGTTGAGAGTCCTACTCAAGGTTATGTGACTCCGGTAAGCGTTTTGAATGCTCCTTCCCCAGTCTTTCCAATCAAATCTAAACCTGGCTGAGGACATTACCTTTGTTCTCTTGGCATTAGTGTCACCACTACTGTATGTATAAAAAACATTTCGACTCACCCTCATATCTTCTACTTTTTCTCGCTTGACATGTTTGTCAAATCTTCAACTAATTGAGTGCTGCCACGGGTATGGCATTGATTTTCGGGAAAATTGAGCTTGTCGCACCGTATTTTTCGGAAAAGACATTCATTTTCTAAATAAATGCTACAATTTAAATTAAATTTGTGATAACACTGTCCCTCAGGGCTTCATTCTATGACCATTATTATTTGTCTTATATATCAATGATCTTCCCACTGTGACTACTCGTATATCTCCCTGTCTCCTTTCCCAGATAATGTCAACATTTTCAGGGTTATTTTCTCGTCTGGTGATGGTTCTTTCCTTCAAAAAATTTAATTTCTACATCACTTTGGTGTCATACTAATCAGCTGTCTTTAAATGTTTCTAAGTGCATTCTTGTTTCTTTTTGCTCTATTGCTAGTCCTCTGAAAAGAATTGTCTTGAGTAACGTAAAACAATTTAAGGATTTTTGTGTCATTTTGGCACTAAGTTAAAATTTTATGCCCATATCTCTGAATTGTTTGGAGAGCATCAAGAATTTCTGGTTTGCGTCATTCATGTGTTAAATTAATTAGTCCAGTCTATTCTTGAATATAGCTCTCCTATGTGGTCTTCACACCAAATTTACCTAAAGTCCTCAATTGAAGCTGTCCATCGTAATTTTACTTGTAATATTTGTCTGAAATTTCATATTCCCTACTGTGTTTATGATGATCGTTTGTTCATCCTCGATATTTCCTCTTTGGAACATAACCACATTTTTCTTGACGAGTGCTCCCTATGTAAAATTTTTCATGGAGTGTTAGACACCCTTTTTTTAATGAAGTTTCATTTGAACGTTCTGTCCGTCCTACACGAATGTCAAATTTGTTTGAGCTACCGCTGGCGCGCTTCGGTGTTTACTATTTTTACCAATGATATGACTTCAGCTAGGAGTCTTCGCCAATGGCTTGAAGCTACTCTACTCGGTCGAGACGGACTCCCAATTAGCGTTGGGCTGGCTCTAAGCACCTGTCCCCATCAGGGCTTCTGCCAACCCTCGATAGCCTCACTCCTCTGCAAAGATAATCATGGGACCAAAAAGGCAACTACACAAACAAACGGAGCTGGTGGCTCCTAGGGGGTTCCCAATTAAACTGGACTCTACTCAACTAAACAACATAAAAATAAATCAACAAAAAATATCAATAAAAATACCAACAAGGATGTAGGAACCAACGGTTGCAGCCACGAAGTTAACAGCACATCGAGTACGGTACCAAAGATCTTAAAAACGAAGAACGGGGAATTTTGCATAACGCACCAGACGTCTGAGCGGTAGAAAACAATGTAAAGAAAATCGAGAAATCAATAATCGCTGCTGCGATCACTACTGAAGCGACTGAAGCAAAGGCCTGAAATACCGAAATAAGCTCTTCAGAGAAACCATCGAGCGATGCTCTGAAGAAGAGCGGCTCTGCTGTAAAGCAAATCCACACCGTTGCCACCTGCGATACACAACAGGAGCTCCCTGTGGCAAAACAGGGCATAAAAAAGATGGAGTGCATAGAAGAGACACTGATTCCACCGCCAAGATCTAAGGCCAGATGATTCGAAACACGTGCCAGGTTTGTGTTCGGTGCTCGGGAATTACACTTTTTACTGTATACCTAACGCCGAATGAACTAACTTGTATACCGTCTTTTCCATCTATGTTCAATGTTTGGGAGGACGCTTTTTCGTGCATAGAAGGTTACATGCTCGTCGGAGGTGACTTCAATACAAGCGCATCGGTAAGTCACGGTGTCCCGATTGTCGGTTTTGCCCAGGAGAGGAGGACAATGCCTGTCACACATTTTTTGCGTGTACAAAATGGGTCAGGCTGCGAAGGGAACTCTACAGGGAGACAAGGGAGAGCTCACCCCGGATAATATAGTTGCGATGATGCTCGAATCGGTTGACAAATGGAACCAGGTGGCACATTATGCTCGGGCAGTCCTAAAATATAAAAGGGACTCACAGCAGCCGGGGGCGCTGGGGCTGGGGGATCGCTCTTCTGGCATTTCCTCTTCCCCTCTCCCCTCCCGCTAGGAAAGGGACTCCTCAGCTTGAAGGCGCCCCACGGCGTAACAAAACGAGACCTGGCCCGAAGTAATGTGTCAAACTGTTCCAGGCTGGGTTCTCAAGTTGACAGGGGAGGTGTTTGGTGGGTAGTCCAGTCGCGCATGGGAGTCCCACACTCTGTGCATTAAAAGCATTCACCTCATACAAGCGCAATTGAATGGGGCATGATCCAGTCAGATCCAAAGGGCAAATGTATCTTGGATATGGCAGCCATGGTTCGTTGGCCACATCCCTACTTTACGTCCGCCGGGCTGCGTTGCAACCATTCTGCACGTGAAATTTGCTTCAGAGTCCCTAGTATCAAAGGTTAAAAATTGCAGAGTTCTAGAAGACTAGTACGCTAATGATCACCGGTTAATAGCACTTGAGATCCGTGACGGCACTTTTCGATGCCGTACGGTCAACCTTGCACGCTCCGTTGGAACACAGAAAAGGTGGACGCCGAAAGGTTTGCAGAAGTTCTAATGGCACGATCGTCACTACCGAGAGTTTGGTCGGGGAGCGGGGGCTAGCAGCTAAATATGACGCGAATTCAACTATGAGAATCATTACATCTGCCTGCAAGTCTTACTGGTGGTCCTCTGAAATCACCGCAAAGCGTAGAGGTGTCACAAGCTTCGACGAGATGCTCAGCGAGCACGGTCCCAAGCACACGCAGGTGCCAAATTTACAGCTTTTAAGTCGGCTAGAAAATGCCTCCGCAAACTCATCAATAGCAATAAGACCAACTTCAGGCAAGAACTGGTAGACGACATGAACCGGGGCCAGTGGGGCTTAGGCTACAAGCTAGTCATGCGAAAGCTCGAAGCCCAAAGGTTACCCTGCTCATATTAATGCTGTCCACGACGAAACACCAACGGAATGCCGACTTTTCACAAAGATGGAAGTGGAAGAAGCAGTGTTCTCTTTGAAGAAAAGAAAGACTCCAGGAACAGATAGAATTCCAGCTGAGGTGCTGCAGATGGTTTACCTATTCTGCCCTGATTTGCTGCTCAATATGTTCAACGTTTGCTTGCGTGGAGCGATATTCACAAGGGGAATCTCGAGGCAAATTTTGCATATGGACCGCTATGTACGGCTAGACAGAGCCGAGAAAGCACTCAAGAAACTTATCAGCGGAGAATTCGCTTACACGATCTGTACCGCTGCGGATCTACTTCCAAGGCAGTATGGCGTCAGAGCAAGTCGCTCTAATATTGAAGCAATCAGAGAAGTCGTAAGCGTGGTTCAGCGCAACGAGGCGCACAGCAATTCCACCCGCAGTTTCGTCCTGCTTGTTGTCCTTGACGTCAGAAATGCTTTCAATTTCGCCAGATGGGTAGATATCGTGGAAGTGCTGGAAAGTCGTTTCCAAGTGCCACAATACCTTATGCGAATCTTGAGCGACTACTTAAGGAGTCGCAGTCTGCTGTACGACACGAAGGGAGTCAAAACATGGCTTTCACATCGGGTGTCGCTCAGGGCTCCATCACGGGTATTGGTTTGTGGACGAATCACATTTGGTCAACTATCCAGATAATGTAGCGGCGTTAGTCGTAGTACGCACTGCCGGACATATGCAACCCAGACTAGGTACGTTGATGCGTTTCAGTCTAACCCTGGAGAAAAACGAAGTGATCATACTTACTAAGAAAAGAATCGCCAGAGTAAGGACTATCGGTATCGTCGACGCACTGGTCGAGTTGAAACTAGCAGTGAAATACCTAGGAGTACTGATCGACTCAAAGATGAGTTTCTCCGCACTAATAGGAGCAACGGACGAAACGGCGCCAGCGCGTGTAACGGCACTTACTCGACTGATGGCCAACATAAAGGGACCTGTTTCATCAAGGAGACGACTCCTAATGAGCGTTGTACAATCTATCCTACTCTACGGGTCAGAACTATGGGGGAACGCTCTAAACAAGGAGTTGAACTGAAAGCGGTTGGCAGAAGTGCTGAGACATGGAGCGCTGCGAATCGCACGCGCATACCGAACAGTCTCCGAGCTAATGGTATTGGTGAATGCAAATGTGATGCCCATTGCGCTCCTTGTTAGGGAGCGAAGGAGCGTCTACCAGCGCAAAAGCGGTTGCTAGAGCAACAGTCCTGGGAGAACGATGCCAAGGGAAGATGGACTGCTCGCCTGATCCCTGACCTGAGATCGTGGCTCAATCGAGTGTACGGTGGGACCCAGCTCTTGAGCGGCCATGGATGTTTCCAGTCTTAGTCGGTACAAGGTCGATAAGTCACGGTTCCCGGACTGCACGCTTTGCAGGGGAGTGGTGATGATGCCTGCACACGATTTTCGTCTGCAAAAGATGGGAATGGGAGTGATCGCTGCAGCGAAATTGGAAAGAACTGTAGTCGAAAATGTGCTTACATAATTCAATACGCTCGGGCAGAGCTGACGGTTAAAATAGGCGTACTGGGCCGTTGGAAGGCGGCGAGAGTGTACGGGTCCCTTTTCTGGGAATCGTTTCCCCTCCCCTCTTTTCAGCTAGAGAAGGGAATCCTGCGACTCGAAGGCGCCTCCAGGCGTAAGAAAATGAGGCCTAGCCCGAAGTAATATATCAAACGATTCCAGGCTGGGTTCTCGGGTGACAGGGGAGGTATTTAGTAGGTAGTCCAGAATGATTGTGAGCTTAGGAGTCTCATATTCACTACGAGAATAGCATTTACTTTTCAACAACAAAAAAAAACTAATATCACCATCTTTTCATGAAATTTCCTGTTTTTTGACCAGCAAAAAACATTTTTGTCTGGATAGATTAAATGAGTTTATAGGCTCAGCAATGAATGTGATTGTTGTTATACTATACGATTTATAGATTGATCCTCAATAGCCAAATTTAAACAAAATTCAAGAGCATTTTAAAATATATTTCGGGAAAGTCTGAGTTGTATACCTACATATTTAACGAATTGACTTTTGAACTATTTTGCTGTTTTTGGAACTTACCTGAAAAGAAAAAAAAAAAAATAATTTTGAATTTGTATTTTTTGAACGATAGTAATATTTTTGACTTTGTATTTTGTGAATAGGTAATAATAATATTATTTGCAAAGAGATGCCAGAGAAAAGCACTTCAAACTTAAAGCTACTAATAAGCTGCAATGGGCTCGACACGTGAATCGTATGGACGAACAATGTATACCCAAAAAAGTATTCGTTGGAAGAAATGAAGGGCAGAGACCAGTGGAAACGCTGGTCTGACCGAGGAAACCCGGGTCTGACTCGGTCGACAAAGACAGTTCATCGCTGCTGAGATTTCGAAATTGGAGAACGCGATCAATGGACCGAGACAGTTAGAGGCGCTATTGGCAGGAAGCGAAGGCCCGAGAGGGGTTGTAGAGCTACGAAGAAGAATATGCGACCGCATGGTTTTCGCCACTCCCACTTTTGAGCTAAACATTGGACGCTGTGTGTGTCATGTTATTTTTGTGCCTGGGAAAATAGGTTACGTTAGAACCTTAAGTTTATTAGGACTCATCTAGTATTGCAATTAATGGTAGTATTTGTTTTATAGTTTGCTGTAGTTTATACATAATTTTAGCCTTTCATAAGTCAGTAATAAACTAGAATATTTGTCCATACGCGATCGGGTAATGGTGGGAGCAATTACCGTGTCATATGGTAAGACCTGACATTAATTTCACTTTTTACATTCTTGTTTACAGATGCCAAGAACATATACAAGGAAAACCGATAAAGCAAAGCACTGCAAGGGAAAATTATTGGTAGCTCTTACCGCGATTAAAAATGGAAGGAAGATGACTGAGGTGGGGAGGTAATTTAGTATTCCTAAATCTGCTTTAAGACAACAGATGCAATTGAATCAGCCCCAATCTCCACGGGTTGGTCGAAAAGCAATATTCTCACCAGAGATTGAGCAAGATCTGGCAGAATGTATCTTAAAGCTGTGCAAATTATTTTATGGAATAACTCAAAAGCAGTTGCATCGGCTGGCTTTTAGGTACGCAGAGGTATATAATATTTCTCATTCTTTCAGTCGTGAGCAGGGACCAGCTGATAAAGAATAGCCGCATGGTTTTTTGAAATATAAGTCTTCGCCGACCTCAGGCCACTAGCCTCAACAGGATTACTGGGTTTAACAAAGAAGAGGACCGGTTATTTTTTAAAAATTTGAAATCAGTGATGCAAAAGCATTAATCTCCAGCCTATAAAATTTACAACCAAGACACTGGGGTTAGTACGGTTCAGAAGAGATGCTTAAAGGTTCATGGCCTGAAAGAGGTAAAACAAATTGGTGCTGCGACTTCTACGCAGTGTGGAAGAACGATCACAACAATTTTTGCAATGACTGCTTTTGGAAATTTTCGCCCACCAATGCTGATTTATCCTCGCATCAGAATGATACCACTCTTTTAAAGGGATGGGCCAATTGGCGCTCTTTACGCCAGTTCTCCAAATGGATGGAGTAATAACGACATTTTTATAAAGTGGTTGTCTCACTTCAAGAACTATATTTATCCTACTGAAGATTCACCAGTTTTGCTGATACTCGATAACCACAATAGCCATGTATCAAGTTCCGTAAAAGCAACTTTATATACATCGTGTCACTCCCACCGGACACTTCCTATAGACTTCAACCCAAAGACCGCACATTTTTCAGCCCACTCAAAGACGACTTTTAGAAAGCGTGCGATTTCTACCGGATCTCTCCCGGCCACAGATAACCGAATATGAATAAAGCTTTTGAGCTGGCAGCAAAAATGAACATTGCAGTTTGGGGATTCAAGTCAGCAGGAATTTGAACATTGCTCCTGAGATGGTAGACATTCCACTCCAAGCCAAAGTCCCAAAAGCTCGAACACTACAATTGAGATGGATGATGCTCGACCTGTAAATGGCGCAATAAATAGGCCTCCATCTTACAAAAGTAACTAAGCCGACCTATATCTTGATTCCATCCTATCTACTCCCAAAGACAGTCCCTTTTTATCCTTCGCACCAATTTCAAAGAAAGTGGTGAAGTTGGCAACAACCATCATCTTCATCATCATCTATGTCGCGACAGTCCCAGCCGAGCCTTGGCCCCCAGGATTAACCTCCTGCAATGATCACGGTTCCGCGACCTTGTCCACCGGTTGTTTACTCCCTACAAGAATCTGCTGTCCGCTCCTATCGAGTCGTCGTTCTTCCCGCTAGACATCTACCTTGTGCTCTACTCTTTAATGTTCTTTTGGGTAGCCGATTTTCTTCCATTCTTTCTACATGGACCGCCTATTGCAATTTACGTAACTTTATGCAGGAGGATGGTTCATACAACTCAACGTAACGTAGTGTCCACTCTGTTCCTTTTTTCACTGAGCCGATTTTCCGGAGCACATTGCGTTCAAAGGGAAAACCAAGGCACGTGCGAAGAAACGCACGGAGATAATACCAAATACGCCTTTGAAGTTAAATTAGAGGGCAATAAAGTAAAGAAAAAGTAAAGAGAGATGAAAAAAGCAGCACGTTGTTTGGGATTCGACAATATGCAGGATGAAACAAAGCAGAAGCCAACAAAACCTAAAAGGAAAATAAAACATGGCCTTGACTCATCTGAAGAATCAGACATAGACCCATAGGCTGTTTCAAGACGATGGATTTGACGATTTTAACAAGGACCTCTTGTCTTCGTCTGAAGACAAATATTCAAGCGACATTTGAACTGTTCGCCCTGGAGCCATGAAGACTGCACAGGAGCAGGCACAGCAGAAAATTATGTTTGTTATTTTTGCCTTAATCCATAAAACAATCTTGGGAATTTAAATAAAATATATATATTTAGGTAAATACTATACGAAATGTGTTCAAAAAGTAAGGTGAATATTTTTTTTTAGGAAAAAATATTTATTTATTCGTCAATATTTATGTTGTCCCCTTCAAAGTAATCAATACACTTGTGCCAACGCTTTTTCCAATCCTCGAAGCACTTATAATAAGCACTTTTCGGTATAGCCTTGAGCTCTTCCAGCGATGCAGCCTTTATCTCCGTCTTTTCATAGGTCTCTTCAGTTTTTGGAACAAGAAAGTCACATGGGGCCAAATCGGTGAATATGGTGGCTGAGGCATGATTCTGGTGTTGTTTTTGGCCAAAAAATTGGATCTTTGATCCATTTTTTCGGTAGCGAAAAATCGCCGAGCACGTAAAACACTTCTAATCGTTACGCTCTCACAAACAAACTAAACATATTATATAGCTGAAACTCTAAATATATGTTCGTGACGAGGGTACCAACATAAAAAAAATCGATAATCGAATGTACGTCGCCCGCGAAATTGGAAACGTCACCATACTTTTTGTACACATCACGTAGTTTACAGCAAGTATTTTTGAGTTGTAAGATTTTCCAATAGTTAAAATAAATATAGAGTTTTGATGAAACCGTTTTTTGTAATTATTTCCATCCATTCGTCCCTGCGAACCATTATCCAACTACATGCGCACAATTACCTTACGGGTAGGGGAACCGTGCGCGGCTACATATTATTAGATAATTATACATGTTTAATTTGTGCTAACAGGTATTATAACAGTAATTTGTATTCATCATTATCACTATATACCAATGGGTCTTACATGTGTAATGGTAATTTTCGTCTAAGGAATTTGAGTGGAATTTTTTCCCCTTAGGTGCGAAGATTCCTCCTCTTTCCCAAATATTCGTTGCATGAATTGATATCAAGTTTTTTTTCTTCTTAAACTGCAGGCAAGATTTTCAAAATACTTTAGAGGGATTTCAAAGTACAATTCACGAAGGACCTTTTTTAGAGAATAAGCCTATGGGCAAAATAAACTTATTCAATTTAATTGTTCTCAAACTTAAAAACATAATTCTAGGGTTAAAATTATTGAAATAGCAATAAAAAAAGCATACTTAATCGCGCAAAGGAGTTTCTTATCGTTGTTCAATTCCCGCCGCCACTCCAAATGCGGTGCCAACGACAGAGTACATACAGCACATTGTTTATGTCTCGAATCAGGAGAATGAGGACGAGGAGGATTTTAAAAGGCTTTTATCTCTAGCCGACACAGAAACCATATCATTCTGCATAGAAAACATCCACTTGGCAACAAAACCAGGACGAGTCGTATTCTCTTCGATGCGGCTTGCACAGCTGATGGATGGAGGTGGGTGCTGGCAACTGGCAACCATTTGTTCAATGTCTTTCTCCGATTATCCTAACACAACCACCAACTGGAAAAGAGAAATCCTCAATGGCTAGCGACCCGCTTGCAACGTATCCTAAACAGAAAGAAAATTGCGATAGGTTTTTTTATTCACGTTGAATTCCACTCACATTCATTTATCCTTAATGCGGCTTAAATAGGGAGCCGTTGCCCGGCACTCTGTTCCACTCATTTTCTAACTGTACGGTTGAATCGTCGACTTCCATTCATTTTTCCACCCATTATTTGTACGAGTATAATTCATTTTTTCAGAAAAGAAATACAGAAATTTTGCCTCGTAATTATTACTCTTTCGAATTGCGAGGGATATCCTTTTTCGCCCTGCGGATATTTGTTTTCAATCGTGAGGATTGGGAGGAGTGAATTATATGCACAAGTCTAGATGAAGAAAAAATTAAAATTGAACATTTTTTTGTTTAATTCTTCCTGTCAGACGATGAGGGTTGCTTAGAAATTGAGTTGGAGGAGGCACGGCTTGAAATTTAACTTTACCATGAAGAGATGCATCAGATATGGTTTCGCCATCATCTTGTCGACAAATAATATGTACAAACACGCAAGTTCTCATGTGTCTGACACGTTAACCACATTTTAGTGCACAGATTTATTTTTTCACGAGTTTGTTTACACAGGGTGAGAACTTTCACAGTTGGATTTTTTAGGGATGCAAGACTAAATTCAGTCGCTGGCTGGTGTATAATTGATTACAGATGTAACATATAATGAGTAACATAATGGACGCAGAGTACTACATTTCGACACAGTTTCAAGACGAAACTATCTTATGCTCAGAAACATCTTTTTAATGAGTTTAATCGCACATGTAATTAGCTATTAAGCTTTTTTACGGAAAAATTAATGATTTCGAACGGAATCCATTAGTTTTTCCAATCTCAAGCCTTTTTAACGCATTTTCACACTCATAAGTGAATAAGGATAGAAAGTCAGACCTTAAGTAATCGATTTTTTAATAGAGACCTTCCGTTAGTCGTTTCGTGCTATGATAGGTTGCATACACATAAGTACATGGTTGAAGCTTCTATTCATTTTTTGGCAGCATATTTTCATATTTTATCTGTTTTATGCAGAGTTTGTAGATGTAAACTTTTTTATTCTTTGGTGTTAGCAGTCCGCGTGATGTAGTTGTTAGAGTGCTAACCTCGTAAGCCGAAGGTCCCTGGTTCAATTCTGTTGGCGATAACGAGATTGGTTTCAAGTGATTCTTCGGACGGACTTTGTTATAACCTCGCTCAGTTACGATACGTACTGGATTAAAATCAGAGCATATTGCAGTTGGGCGGACGAACACACGACCAAAGCGTCGTACTGACTCGAGTGCCGATGCATACGATCAAGATGAGACACTCTAATATATCTCTAAGTTAAGATCCGAAAGGAGCTGTAGTACTAAAGCAAAACAAAGAATATTTAATTTAATCTCTTCATTCATTCCGCTTATTTCCTCAAGAAAAATACAAACAAATACCCTTAAAAAAATAAAAAATGAATTAATTAATACTGATTAATATTCTATGTGTATTATCCATACAGAACCAGTCTAGAACCAAGGATAATTTTATGACTTTTTATTTCTGGCTTGAAGTTGATTTATATTTGAAATATCTGATTTCCATTTTCATTGTCCACTATAGAACTTCAGGGTCATTTGATTTTATTATTGATCTGGGAAAACAGGTAGCAACCTAGACAATTTTGAATTTTGTGGTACAATTTTTGGGGTCAATGGCATGATAAAAATCGGCCAAAATATTTTTTTTCGATTACCAATTTTACAGGTTTTTTGGAGGTGTGAAGAAATTTGTTGCTGGTTTTAAATACAAGAAATTCTTCATGTAGCTTCAAACAAGTCAAGTAGGTAGGAGTGTAATCCAAGCAGAAGTTTTCAGGTAATTGATATAAAGGATTTTTGGTTCTTGAACATTGCGATATAGTTCCGAGGAAGAAAATATGAGGGATAGGCTGCTAAATAAACTCAAAATTCATATATGTACAAGGATTTAGGAAGTGATACGGAAAAGATTTCGAGACGCCGTAAAAGTAGAGGCCTCCTGGACACGTCGTTAAATCCAATGAAAATTGCACCTAAAGCGTAGATATGGATGCCTTATAAGTTAAGTCAGAGGCGGTACATCTCCAAATAAACGTGATTTTCTCTTCGAAGGACGACGACGAGCCAGAGGAAATTATCAACAGATTAAAAGGCAGCTCATACCAATACTCATCTATCCTTGTCAAACCGGAAAAAGAAGAACCGATTGTGTACAATTGGGTAATTTCGTGGCATCAGCATGTAATTGCCGATTCGAGCAACTAATCGTCGCCGGAGAAACTTCCCGTATTTACGTTATCAAGTAACGGCTACAAAAAGTTGGAAGAACCTCTAGGGCAGAACTCTTTCAATTTGCGATCGAATTATTTGAAGAAAAAGCCTCAATATGGTATTGGATCGACCGCTGTAAAATTATCTCGTTAGTAAATTTGGTGGCAGATTCAAGGGCATGGTTCCTAACATCTGACTGTAAGATCGAATGGCGAATAGAAGTTCCCCAAAAAGTCGATGGGGTTCTATAACCTCGTCATGGGGGGTCTATTTCATTGGCGTTTGGAATACTGCTCTGATGAAGAAAAACTTAAAATATTACGCCGCTTTATACGGGGACTGTCCAGAAAGTAACAGACGTTTTGGCCTGGCGCGGCAGTGGGCGGGGCTAACACTGCAATCTTGGCGACAGAGTGGTCCTACACTCAGTACGCAACCATCGTATGCAACCATTATGGGCGTCGTACTTTATATACTCGTACAGTGGTGTTAAAATGAGCGCAGCAATGAAAATTCCGCCCGATGTGTAGTACGAGCCGTGATGTTCTGTTGGCGAAACCACTCAGAAAATTGAGACCCACGATTTAAAACAAGCGTAGGGGAAAACTCAGCAAGAAAGTTTTGTTTTTCGGTGATGCTCGGCCACAAACGGCAAATCGTAGCCGACATCTCTGGGATGGATTTGGATGGGAAGATTTCAGTCATCAGCCATACTGACCGTAATTGCGCCGAGCGACTACCACTTGTTCCCAGCGATGAAGACGTGGTGCACTACGCAGTGCTTTGACGCTGAACTACATACTTGTGCAAACCAGTACCTGAATTCGCAGCCAGCATATTTCTACAGTGAATGTATTGAAAACAAAGCTCACGTAAGATAGGAAGCAATTTGTATATGCACAATATTAGTCGGCTTGCGTGAGCTATCAGCCAACTACGGCATAAGTAAATGCTTATACCGCGTAATATATACTATTTTCCGAATGAAAACGTACGAAACGCATTCCGTGCATGCTTAAAATTCACCTTGCACTGTGCACTGTACTCCTGCACTTTTCAAGACGAGCAAATGAAGCATACGTTCTGCACCTTCTACTGATAGCTAAGCTTTGAGAAGTAAACAAACTCCTGTGTATTCACTTTGGAAGTCGTTAAAAATTAAACGGGCATAAGAACTGAACTCATTTTCACTTCACTAGGAGCGCTATTGTGTTTTCCGCGGACCATCTGGATTTCACTGTAGAAATCCGTCTCGAAACCGTACACAACCTCGAATGATCGTTGGCACCTCCACAAATCTTCATATACCGCCATGTAAGCTAGCGAGCAAAGTCGGCCTACTAGTGGTCATGTGTGTCATAGTGACCCTCGACGTCTAGCACTCGTTGCGTGTAGACGTGTTTTTAATTCGCTCCTGTCAAGAATTTTTAATAAATTAAAATAATTTTTTAAAACGTCAATTAGAAAGTAATTTTATAAAGAAACTTATTACATCGTCGAACAATTTATCGAGTATCTGGACTTTACCTGCGAGAAAGTTTCAAGAAAGAAGAAAAAATTTTTTTTTCACCGGGGGGATGGAGGAGCCCGACGGCTTCCCACCGCTGGGGGACCCAGAGCCAGGCATTTTGAAAATTACAAATGATAAAATAAACAAGCGGAAAAATGAACAAGACAATTGTGAGCATGGAAAGCGAATAACGCTATCAAGCGAAGATTTTGAAAAAAGTAACCAGGGAGAATGCAAGGGTTACGAAACAAAATGACGAATTAAAACTCCGGATACAGAGTTTGGATGATATGGTCCGGACGTTGTCAAATGGGAGCAAACAAAAAGCGAAGCCACAGAATACGTCCGGCAAAGAAGAGCCGATACTAACTAAGAAGAATGAAAAACAGGAAACAACAAGCAAGCCCAACGGGAAAGGAGTACCAACATGTAAAACGAAATCGCAAGATATGAGCAAGACAATCCATGATGCTGAAAATATCCTGAGCGCAGGAGGAGCGAACGACAGCGCCAATTATTATGCTTTTGTCTGCAATGAACGAAGAAATGGACGTCGAGATAGAGAGCAACGATAACATAGGTAATATTGATAGCGATAATAATTTCATTAAATATTTAAAATTAAAAAATAAGCAAAAGGAGAAGAAGCCAACCGGTGTGTCTGCTGGTCCTCCTAATAAAATTAATAAGGTAAATGAAATAGTACCTCCAATAAACGTTTTTGGGCAGCGTGGAGGAGATATGGTTCGGTTACTGGCAGCCGAACATAACATCGAGAACTTCGAAGTTAAGAGAGTGTTCGCTGATAAGCTCTCGACCAAGACAAAGACACTGGCTGACTTCAAACAGGCGAAAGATGCTCTTAATAGTGTCCAAGCTTCCCACTTCACATATACGCCAAAGGCGGAAAAAAATCAGACCTTCCTGTTGAAGGGCCTGGACTGTGGGGAGAATACAGTTGATCTCCTTGAGATGTTGCAGGAAGCAGCACCAGCTGTTAAGTTCATGTGTGTGAAAAATTTTGCTACAAGGAGATCAACTGTAGAAGGTAAAATATTACCATTTTATTTGGTCCAAATTTCCAACGACAGCAGTCCGAGTGCCCTCCAACAGGTAAGGTACTGAAACTTTAGAGTTGTGAGGTGGGAACGCCTCCAAAAAACTGAGGTCAACCAGTGTTACAGGTGTCAACGATTCGGTCATTCGGCTGCCAATTGTGCAATGCACTATCGCTGTGTGAAGTGCAAAGATATCCACGCCCCCGGTGAATGCAAATTGGCTCAGATAGAGCCAAAAGACAAATTGTATTGTGTTAATTGCGGTATATTTGGTCATCCAGCATCATACCGAGGATGCCCTCGGTAAAGATGCAAGAGCTAAATTTTCCTCAAAGCAAACCAAAGTAAATCACAATCTGTTACCTCCCAACTTCATCAAACCCGGGGTATCATTTGCACTTGCTGCCAGAGGACCAGCAGACAACAATAAAAAAAAAGTAAATAATGTAGGTGGCAATAATGAGCTGCTTCTTAAAATCTACCAGCATCTTGAATCGCTTTCAGATAGAATTAATAAGCAAGACCAAAAAATCAATTTCGTTTTTCAAAGTTTAGGTCAAAGTCAAAGTCAAAAGCGCTTTATTTAATACTAATCATTATAAATTTTAAAAGAATATAAAGCAAATTCCAAACAATAACAATCAAAAACCTTAATGGCCCGAATGGCTCTCTAAATTTGTACGTTATCGTTAACTCATAGCATCAAAAAAAAAAAAAAAAAAAAAAAAAAAAAAAAAAAACCCATAGCAAATTCAATTAATTACGATTATTACATATTTTTAAAATTTAATTGGAAAAAGGAGAAAAAACCAACCAACACTATCCTAAAATTATTTATAATCAAAACACAACAGTGAAACTTTGATCCTACACCTAAATGTTGTAACTTATTTCTAATAAAATACAATCAAAAACTTTATCTTATACTAAAAAAATCAATAGCAGTGTTCCTAACCTAAGTGTTTAATCTTATCTCTAACGGAATATAGTAAACATTACATATACCTAACCTATACCTAATTTTTAACAAAAATAAACAACAACACTAAATGTAGCAATAATGAGCTGAAACTCAAAAACTAAATAACGAAAAACACCAAAACTGAAAATAAACACGAATAATTTAGACATTGTCATTCAGCCACCAATACCTAGATTGCCCCGTCTCAACTCGATCAGCTTCAACGAATCTAGCAAATGAGTATCTCCATTGAAATCGTTGGTCTCGTGAACTCAAATTAGGAGGATATTTTATCTTCTTATCGGTGGCCCGTCGATATATGTGATATATGACTGGGACGCCGTCAGAATCAAAAACATATCGATTCATGTCCAAATACACGAATGCTTCTGGAGGAATGAAGCCAGTAGCGAGGCAAGTCGCAATATACCCGTCTGTAGGGTGGAACGGCTGTGAAATCCAAGGGTTTTCACTCACAGTCACAGATCTTGCGATATGATTCCGAAGAAGTTCCAATATGAAGATATCGACCCTCGTCACTTCAGCAGTTTGATAAATTCTTCTATTCGATATATAATGTTTCCAATCCGTCTCAGGCTTTCTGTACAAACCAGTACATGCACGAAGACATTTCCTTTCGAAAACTCTTAATTTTTCCATAGTACTAGCGCTCTGGTTGTACCAGATCTGACATCCATATGTCAAAACTGGTCTAACCAGTGTCTTGTAACAGATAATTTTGACCTTTTGATCAATGTATCTGGAATGAAAGAGCTTTCGAAGGGCCATGACTACTTTAAGTGCCTTACTGAGCATGATTTTCACATGTTCAGTATAGTACAGATACTGATCGAGATAAACACCGAGGTATCGAACACAGGATTTATGTGGAACCCGTTCAAGACTACCCTCACCGCCCATGATGTGGAAATCTTTCCAATTACGTTTCAGGTCTTGACTGACCCCCTGCAGCGTTGTCCGAAACAAGATTGTTTCACACTTTTGCGCATTGATTTTCATTCGCCAATTGTCAGTGTACAGCTGTACATCATTGAACAACATGCTCCAAAATAGTTTGTCATCCAGTCACATTCCCATGGATAGGATTCGTCTCATCTCGATCAACGTCAACTCCATTGTTACTATACATTGGCGTGACTATCTCCATGAATTCATTGTTAAGCAAAAGCCTGACATCATGCTTCTCACCGAAACCCACATCAATTCATGGAACTCCATGACATTTAAGGATTTTGAATTCGTGAGAAACGATAGGGTAATAGGTGATGGGGGAGGTGGCACCGGGATATTGGTTCGAAGACCCTATTGATTCCAAAATATTGAAAAAGTCGAATTCAAAAGCTTTGAATCTCTTGAAGTGTCCGTTATCAAAATTTCACTGCCAGGTGGGGATAACCTCTTCGTTATCTCTGCCTATGCAACCGGTGGAACTGTTCTCAGGCTCAAGGAGGAACTCAATTCCTTGTTTGAAAAACTCGAATTGAACAGGCTGCATGACTACTATATTCTTGCTGGTGACCTGAACGCCAAGCATACATCATGGCTGAACGCCACCAATAATCCAAGAGGTGTATTCCTGAAATCGTGGATAACAGAGAACCAGATTGAATACAGGTGCAATCTATATGGGTCGGAGTTCCCAACATACCCTAGGACAAATTCATATTTGGACCTCTGCATTGCTGACGCAAGACTCGAATTCAACTTTAATAGTCCTCAACGGAAACTGCAGGTGCTTCCTTATGATAGCGACCATAACGCAATCGTAATGTTCAACACGAAAATCATCGGTTGAACTTCAAAAAAACAGACTGGGGAAAGTTTCAAAAGAAGTTTAATCGCGAGTCCCAGAAGCAATGTCCCCCTTCTGATGGTGGCAACTCTTGCTCAATGGTTCCTAATGACAGGAATCTAACTAACGATGAAATAGATGTCTATTTGTCGAAGTTAGAGAAGCTGACGTTGGAAACGATTGAGAAAGTAGTTCCCAAGATTAAACTTCGAAACAATATGGAAAGATATGAAACACCAACCATCGCGAGGTTGAAAAGATTGAAAAGCCTTCTTCTCACACGCGTCAACAATATTTATCGACGATTTTTGGATGACAACCATCACTCGTTGTCTTTGTTGAAATTACATCTGAAGAATGTCCGGAACTTAATCCGGTCATACTTCAGGAGTGAGGTCAGCAATCAATGAGCGGAAAAATTGAGGGGTATTAGCCCACAGGACCCAGACGGCGTGTTCACGAAAGTGAATAGCATATTCCGCAAGAAGTCTCGAGTGAAGGTATCGAATCTTGAAGTCACTAGTGATGAGATAAATCTTCTCGATAGGGCTGGTATCGAAATTGATAGTACGACTCCGGATAGAAATGGAAACAGGATTATTTGTGAAGGATTGGATAAACTTGCCCTGATTGGAACACATTTTGAATTGGTTCATCTACCAAACCCTGAGAGAGGGAATGAAATAGTTTCAGAGATCGTTGAAGCAAAAGTTTCCGACTTCAAGCCAACCCTGAACGGCCAATCAATTCTTCATTTCAATGAAACATTAACATCTGACCTCATACCGAACTTGAATCTTATTGATTATTTTGTCAGCTATGAAGACTTGTGTTTCATATTTCGCAGGGTAAACAACAAGAAATCATGTGGTACTGATGGTATTCCAAATGTAGTTCTCCGACATTTGCCGGAGGTTGCTATTAGAAATTATTGCATATTGTTCAACAACATGTTGAGCAATTCATATTTCCCAAATGAGTGGAAAAAGGCTAAGGTATTTCCAATCTTGAAGAAAGGAAAAGAATCTTCATGCCCGAAAAGCTATCGCCCAATCAGCTTGCTACCTAACATCAGCAAGGTGTTTGAAGTGATACTCAACAGAGCATTAAACGCCCACATTGAGGAAAATGAGTTGATGCCGAATTGCCAACTTGGTTTTCGTGCCAGGCATTCGACCACACATGCAATAACGAAAGTAACCTCAGACATCTGTTGGAAACTAAATGATAGACAATGTGTTGGAGCATGTCTCATTGATATGGAGAAAGCCTTCGATACGGTGTGGTTAGATGGACTAATTTTTAAACTCCTTCAGGACAAGTTCCCCAGACACTTTATCGCCATGATGTGTAATATGTTATACGGGAAATCATTTGTTGTAACTGATGGAAATCTGACAACAATGCGCGAGTTCAAGGTCTTGAATGGTCTACAGCAGGGAACAGTTACTGCGCCTCTGCTCTTTTCAATCTTTATTCGCAAGCTATTGAACGGCTTTGATTTTAACGTCTCGCCAACGCGATCATTGGTAGCGTTTGCTGATGATCTGATCATCTATACGGCAGACCGAAAAGCTACAATAGTTCAGAGCAATCTCCAAAAAATGTTCAATGATGTACAGCTGTACACTGACAATTGGCGAATGAAAATCAATGTGCAGAAGTGTGAAACAATCTTATTTCGGACAACGCTGCGGGGGGTCAGTCAAGACCTGAAACGTAATTGGAAAGATTTCCACATCATGGCCGGTGAGGGTGGTCTTGAACGGGTTCCACATAAATCCCGTGTTCGATACCTCGGTGTTTATCTCGATCAGTATCTGTACTATACTGAACAT
This sequence comes from Odontomyia ornata, assembly GCA_963969285.1. NCBI lineage: Eukaryota > Metazoa > Arthropoda > Insecta > Diptera > Stratiomyidae > Odontomyia > Odontomyia ornata. Next base: position 118,558,236 of record OZ017740.1, read on the forward strand.
GTGAAAATCATGCTCAGTAAGGCACTTAAAGTAGTCATGGCCCTTCGAAAGCTCTTTCATTCCAGATACATTGATCAAAAGGTCAAAATTATCTGTTACAAGACACTGGTTAGACCAGTTTTGACATATGGATGTCAGATCTGGTACAACCAGAGTGCTAGTACTATGGAAAAATTAAGAGTTTTCGAAAGAAAATGTCTTCGTACATGTACTAGTTTGTACAGGAAGCCTGAGACGGATCAGAAACATTATATATCGAATAGAAGAATTTATCAAACTGCTGAAGTGACGAGGGTCGATATCTTCATATTGGAACTTCTTCGGAATCATATCGCAAGGTCTGTGACTGTGAGTGAAATCCCTTGGATTTCACAGCCGTTCCACCCTACAGACGGGTATATAGCGACTTGCCTCGCTACTGGCTTCATTCCTCCAGAAGCATTCGAGTATTTGGACATGAATGGATATGTTTTTGATTCTGACGGCGTCCCAATCATATATCACATATATCGACGGGGCACCGATAAGAAGATAAAATATCCTCCGAATTTGAGTTCACGAGACCAACAATTCCAATGGAGATACTCATTTGCTAGATTCGTTGAAGCTGATCGAGGTGGGACGGGGCAATCTAGGTATTGGTGGCTGAATGACAATGTCTAAACTATTCGTGTTTATTTTCAGTTTTGGTGTTTTTAGTTATTTAGTTTTTGAGTTTCAGCTCATTATTGCTACATTTAGTGTTATTGTTTATTTTTGTTAAAAATTAGGTATAGGTTAGGTTTATATTATGTTTATTATATTAGGTTAGAGATAAGGTTTAACGCTTAGGTTAGGAACATTGCTATATATGTTTTTTAGTATAAGATAAAGTTTTTGATTGCATTTATTAGAATTAAGTTACAACATATTAGGTGTAGGATCAAAGTTCACTGTAGTGTTAAGATGATAAATAATTTTAGAATAGTGTTGGTTGGTTTTTTCTCCTTTTTCCAATTGAACTGTAAAAATATGTAATAATCTTCATTGATTTGAATTTGCTATAGTTTTTTTTTTAAATGTGTTTAATGATAACGTACAAATTTAGAGAGCCATTTGGACCATTAAGTTTTTTATTGTTATTGTTTGGATTTTGCTTTATATTCTTTTAAAATTTATAACGATTAGTATTAAATAAAGCGCTTTTGACTTTGACTATGTGTGTCATAGTAAGCGCTGCTGTCATATGGCTTCCCATCTTACGTGAGCTTTGATTGAAAAGCTTGTAAAGGGTAGTCATTTCAATATCTATGAAATTGGCTTTATTTGAAGGGTATTTTTATGCCATTAATATTTAAAGATAGTTTCGGGCATCTGGCCGCCGCGTACGTGACGTAATATGGGGGCCAATTTACATACACAATCAGACTGTGTTTCGGCAATAACGCGTCGAATGCTGGCTTCCAAGTGCTCAATTTTTTCTGGTTTATCGGAGTAGACGTTCGATTTTTCATACCCCTAAACAAAATAATCGAACGGTGTCAAATCGCATGAGCGCGGTGGCCAGTTAACAGGGCTGTTTCGTGAAATTAATCGTTCGTCAAAAGTATATTTCAGTAAATTAATTGTATCGCGCGCTATGTGGTATGTGGAGCCGTCTTGCTGAAACCACATGTCAACAACGTTAATACCTTCCAATTGAAGCACCAAAAAGTTAGTAATCATCTCTCTGTGCCGCTCAAGATTGACTGTAGAGCATTCTGGACATAATTATTTTTGAAGACACCGGCCCATAAAGCGCATAAAACGAGGCTTTTTCAGGGTGTAATGATGTTTCGACAACTTGCTTGCCAATTATTATCGCTCTAAATGCGGCAATTCTGCTAGTTAACGTAGCCATTTACCTAAAAGCGTGTTTCATCGCTGAACAACATTTTCAAATGAAATTGTGAATCAATGGCAATCTTTCCTTCAGCCTATTTGAAAAAATTGCTGCGGCGTGAGTCTATTCATAATTAATTGCCAAACAGAACTAACCTCAAAACAAGCTGTCACCGAAAACAGTGTTGTCAAGTCGATACTTATAGGATGAATAGGGTAGTTTCGATTTGTAGGACAAATGGCGGGTGAATTTACGTTATACGGATTCAGTAAGGACAAATGGCGGGTGAATTTACGTTATACGGATTCAGTTAGGACAATTAAGTAACGTTAAAATGGAGACCAAATAGGGGCAGTATTATAACACTCTACGTACCGAGCTACAGTAAAGTATCATTACAGAACGTGGATCTGAGAAAATATGACTGTGTCCCGATAAACACGCTGCTTAAGACACTTGATGTACTATGTGCAGGTCAAATTTGAGTTTTGGATCAAAAATTACGCTGAGATCAGATATCTGAGAGACAGCTTTCAAGAGGGACGCTCCTATGTTGTAAAGAATCCTATAGGCGGGTTTTTAAGTGAGTAAGATATAGTATGACCCCTGGCCTTCGATTAGAAATAGTTAGAATATCTCATTATCGTGATCTAATGTGTCGGCACTCGAGAAGGTGATACTGTCAGTACTACGTGTTGGCCGTTTGTTCGTCCATCCAGCAACGATAAGTTCTGTATCATAACTGAATAAGCTTGCAGTCCGTCCCAAGAATCACTCGAAACAAATCTCGTTATCACCAATGGGATTGAACCAGGGACCTTAGGCTAACTGGGTGAGCGCCCTAACCACTACACCACGCAGAATACATTGATATTTAGAGATATTCAAATGTAAAAAGTTCAGTTCACACCAGTATTCCAGGAATGTAAGGTCACTATTGAATGTATAACTCGATAAATTTTAAAAGGATTTGCGGGATTGAAGAGTTAAAACAGGAGGGAAGATCATTGATAAAAAGTTTGATTAGAAGCGGACCCACGATTGACCCTAGAGGTACGCCAGAAGTGGGATTAAACATAAAGATACAACCCGGCAGGTTCTACGAGTAGATATAACCCGGCAGGTTCTGGATGACAAATACGAAGATAACCACGTCAGAGTATTATCAGCGAACCCCGACATTCTCAGTTTGTGAACTAGGGTAAAATCACTCACTGAATCAAAGGCTTTAGAAAAATCAGTATAAATAACATCGACTTGATGTCGATTATCAAAAGCTGAGGGTATGGTGTTAGTTTCTCAAGGATATTGGAGGTTGCAGATTGCTGAGGAATAAATCCATGCTGTCTAGGAGAATTTCATTATTGCATTAAGGGAAATTCAATGAAATTTTTATTATATACAATTTTTTCAAGTATTTTTGATAAACTGGAAAGTTTGAAAATAGGACGCCAGTTGGTGACAAGCGCAGGGTCGCGCTTTTTCAAGATTGATACAACATTGACCCTCTTTCAGTGGAAAATTTCCACTGAAGTGGTAAAGATTCAAAATTATGGAAAGAGGTTCACTAAGGGGGCTGATAAGGATTTTAAAAACAGGTTCGCAGACCCGTCAGGATTAGGGCCAACAGAAGCATCGATGGAGTTGATACAAGATTCTACTAAGTCAAAACTTATAGAGATAAATTCAATTAACGTGTCTGACAAGTCAGAAATATGAGAGTATGCACTATGATAATGAATTGGGAAAGAAGAGAAGTGCGAAGTGAGCTATTCAGTGATTGTAGTCGGAAAGGACGCAACTGAATCATTCTAGGGGATAGTCTGACGAACAGAAGCGGAGGCCTTCAGAACCTTACATAGGACCAAAAGCTTTTCGGCTGGTTAGAGTGCAGAGCAATTTAAAAAATAGTGAAATAGGCGTTTTTGGCTGTGATTACTTTTTTTAAGGCCATACATCGAAGCATACGAAAATCATCTCGAGCATCGTCGGTTCGAAACTTTTTCCAACTTATGTGAGCTGTTTTTAAGTTAAAAGACATTCATCACTGAGTTTGTAATCCAAGGAGTATAATTTTTCTTGGTAGAGAAACAAATAGATGTTATCCCATTAATGGTTAGAAAAAGAAAATGATAAAACTTTTTTAGCGCTTTTTCACGTCAGGCCTTTAAAAAAGTGAGGCCAATTAATAGTATCGATCTTAGACGTAATGCCAACAAAACTAGCCTTTTGGAACTTGTACCTGGCTAGATTAGGGATTTTACTGTTGATCAGGCATGGTACCTCAAGCATGATGGAAAGAGGAGGATGTTAAGGATCCATTGGAACATATGAATGTATACAGTTAACACAGAGTTCTTAGAATAAGGGATGTACGATAGGACAAGGTTTAACAGGGGACTGCTGTTTGAGTTATATATAGAATCAAACTGTAATAAGGAGCATTGTGACAGGATAGATGAGAGCATAATCGATACACAGTTGGACGATGAGGGGACTAACGACGGGAAACAAGACCAGACAACGGAAGGACAATTAAAGTAGCAACAAATAACAAGATAGGACGTTGGGTGGTTAGAATTATAGAAGAAAGATAATCCTTTAACAACCCTGCCATAGTTATTTGAAGGAGAATCGCAAGGGCTTTCCACAGAAGCAACAAAAAGTGAAGCGGTAGGAGAGGGTTGGATTTTAACCAGGATGCACTCTATTGGAGAAGTGGGAAAAAGTCTTTACAACGCTCGGCAGATAACGATAAGGATACCACCGCCATCAGATTCATTTGCCGAAAAGAGATTTCGATAATTGCGGAAGACATTGTGAATCGTTAATTTCTTCGAATATATGGCATCTTTGGGTCAAGTTTCAATCAGACATATTGTGTCATCATTATTTAGAGAAGAGGATAATTCAAAGTTTTTCAACTTAGTCTTTAACACTCTTCTTCTTCTTCGTAGCACTACAGCCCCCCTCGGTCCTTCGCTTCCAGCAAATAGCGTCTCCAACTGTCTGGGTCCATTGACCGCGTCATCCAGTTTCAAAATCCGAGCAGCGATTATTTGTCTTCGTCGACCGAGTCAGACCAGCGTTTCCTTGGTTTCCCCACTGGTCTCCGGCCTTTAGTTCTCCCAACTAATACCTTTTTGGGTATTCGTTGTTCATCCATACGATTCATGTGGCCAGCTCATTGCAGCTTCCACACTCTTACAAGCGTTGACACCTCCGGCTCGTCAAAAATTTCATACAGCTCATGTTTGTATCGAGTTCACCATTGGTTCCCGTCTAGCTTCGCTCCGATTATTCGCCTCAGGACCCGTCGCTGAAAGGCGTTCAATATATTTGCGGATGGTTGGGTTAGGGTCCATACTTCACACCCATGGCATAACACAGGTCTTATCACAGATTTGTATACTTGGGGCTTTGTTTACCTATGTATGCAGCTGGCCTTCAATATCGTCAAAACTGAAAAAATATTTTATTTTCGAGCTGTATTCTTCGGCGTATTTCGTCTCTCCATTACCGGTTCTCGTTATTTTGGCGCCTAAATACACAAATTCGCTGACATTTTAGATATTGTATTCGCCAAATGTGATATTTTGTGTACTTGAGGTATTTTTCCTCGCCTGCGCCATGAGCTTTATTTTGCTTCGCTGTCGAGTTTCAGGAAGAGTTCTTTGGCAGTTGTTAATGACCGTGACAAAATGTTGATGTCGTCCGTATAGGCTACTACTTTGCTCGACTTGTATAGTAATGTACCTCGCGTATCGACAGGTAGCTTCCTTATGACGTATTCCAGAGCCAAATTGAATAGCAATGGGGCCAACTCACCTCCCTGCTTTAGTCCGATATTTGTGTCAAAGCCGTCGATGAGTTGGTTATTGATGCGGACTTTGGAGGTTTTCGACGTCATTGTCATTTTGATAAGACAGACTTATTGGCTGGAAGGTCAAAGCAAAGCATTATTTAGCATTGTACGTTACTATCAGTACTGTCATATGCTTTAACCCTCTTACATTTTAATATTAGATACTAAGAGGATTTGATTCATGAGAAGTAACTAAAGTTTTGAAAAAATCGCAGCTGTTCGGTGAAAATTTCTTTTCCTAGTAAAAAAAAAAGGCTTGATGAAGACTGGGGATGACCAAAAAGCTAGATTGCGGATGGCATCAAAATTAGCAGGAACCGTAAGTTTAAAAGAGGCTATCAATCTGTTAACAGGGTTATCCTTGGTAAGCTTATGGCAGCTGATGATCTGAACCGATGAGCCAGATTTCATGTTCACGAAGCACGTGATGTCGCCCACTGAGAATTACGGATGATGAACTGCTGCTAGACAATAATGGTTGTGTAGGGATTTTGGTTTTAGGAATGGCTCCACTGCTGATCGAGGGAGCTCTGGCCGAGCTGATGGGCCCACCATCTGCGAGGGGACTTTCAGCAAGTTGTGTTGAGGATAAAGCATGTGACTTTAAGGACTTTCAATGGAAGACACCGATTGAAGTACAATTGAGATGTTGTCGTGGCTTGGTTCAGGAGTATGCTGTTTTGCTTCGCCATCGCTAGCGGTCCACTCTGCAGGTTTTGATAACAGTAGCAAGGACTCTATATCCGAGTACATATTTGAATATTTGATATGGATGTCAAACTTCAACTTGGGGTCCAAAATGACCCCCAAGTCTTTGGCTTACCAAAGAAAGCAGAGTATTATCAATGTGATAACGGTAGACAAACGAGTAACACTTGAGTGTGAAACACATAAAGACGCATTTTGAAATATTAAGGCAAAGGCAGTTACCAAGGCACCACCACTTTGAGAGAATGCTGATATCTACTTGAAATTCAATACAATCCCAGTAGGAGGCTATAGTACGAAAGATTTTTACGTCATCGGCATATAGGCGAGAGTTGGCAGATAAAAGTTGGGCCAGGTCATTAATATAAAGAATGAATAATAAGGGACTTAAAATGGAGCCCTGAGGGACCCCAGATGATTGAACGAAAGAAGTTGGCAGATAAAAGTTGGGCCAGGTCATTAATATAAAGAATGAATAATAAGGGACTTAAAATGGAGCCCTGAGGGACCCCAGATGATTGAACGAAAATATGATAAAAAACTACACCAGGTGGTGGAGCACAAACGAACTGACATGTTCGATATAATCCTAGAAAGGAGTGAATCCGAGATGCGAAGCTGCGGAAGTTTATTTACAAGACGGGTATGATCAACCAAATCAAAAGCTTTCAACGTCTCCTAGTGTTGCTGTTGTTAGTGAATTCTATAGGGTTTTCCAATAAGAGGTGTTATTTTGAATACATCTTGTGATTTAACACTTTGCGACTTCTTTCTTTGGGGCCACGTGAAAGAGAAGGTTTACGCCAACAGCCCAGCATCGATTCAAGACCTCAAAGATGGAGTCCGTGAGGCTATCGAGGACATAGGGCAGCCACTTTGCGATTTTGTTATGGAAAATTTTATGAAAAGGATATGGTCCTGTAAGCGTGGTCGTGGTGGTCATTTGCCTGATGTTATTTTCCACTATTAACGGCATAACTTCCTCTTTATAATGAAATAAACATCCGATCATTTATATTAAAAACTGGCATTTTCTTTTAATATCAAAATAACACCTCTTATTGAAAAACCCTATAGTAGGTTGGTGACTGTAGACCAACCCTTCACGATACCGTATTGCTGCCTAGAGAGTAAATTATGCAAAGACTCATAAATCCTAACATATACAATTCGCTCAAACCGAGCCCAGAAGGCATTAGATAGGGGCGAACTAGAGATGATTCTGACCACCAGATTTATGAATAGGGAGGATATTTTCTAGGCCTCGGGAAAAACTCCAGCTGAGAGACTGGTGTTGAAGAGTATAGATGAGGATACGCTTGAGGGAGTGGATAGAGATTTTATAAATATATTTAGGATTCTGTCAGAGCCAAGAATGCCATTTATGTTGAGTATCTGGATAACATTTTCGATTTCCGATAGAGAGGTGGAAAGGGAGTATAGGCGGGGATTGGGAGTGATAAAAAGAGAAATTTCGGACGAATATGAAAAGAAAAAGCCAGCAAAGAGGTTGCAAATAGCCTGGTAGTCAGAGGCTAGCCTATGATTTAGGGTAAGAACGCTAGGGATATTGAAAGATATGTTTGAATGTATCTGTTTTACATCTTTCTTCTTATCGCATGTACCTACTTGCTTCATGGATTCTGGCACATTGATTACGATTATGGCTAATTTTATTGAAATCAGATCATAATTAAAACATAATTCAAGAGCCATGGGAGAGCATGCTTGGTACAAGAATGCTCTGTGATAGAGGATCTGACCGCCCGCGGGCATGCTTGGTAGTCCCTACAAATGTGGAAGTGTAACTTTTAAGATATGGTCGCAGTGATGATATCGTATAAAGAAGACATGGGTTGGCACGACATTATTGATGTATACTACACAGCTCTACTTCCACATAGCAGAATGCTAAGGGAGGTGACATATAATGTTGAGTCCAAACGCGTTGACCTTATATTGAGTTGCGATGGCAATCCACACCACCATATGTGGGGCTGTAGTAGCTGCAATCGTGGAGGCGAACATCTGTTGAACTTTATTTAGTCCAGTGGAGTGATAATTTTGAACACAGGCTCCAACTAAACTTTTGTCATATCCAACAGACAGAAACCGATGGACATCACTCTGGCTACGCTGAGGATGGTATAAGCAATTATAGGCTGGAAGGTCTCGAATGAAACGACAATTTCTGATCACAGATATCTTGAATTTTGTTTCGGCACATATATAAATGAGAAGCGCCCATTCAGGAGCTTTCGAAAAATATACTGGAAGACATATGAGTTGAAAATGGAAGCGGAATCATCTGTACCACCTAAGCTCAAAGTTTGACAGATGGTTGAAATAAGTGTTGAGAAATTCAACGCAACCTTAATCTGCTGTTTGGAAGCCATTTGTCCACTGAATTGAATCTTAAGTAGAGCAAGAATTCCATGGTGGAAGTCCACTAGAAAGTTACTGAGGAGAGCACTGCAGACTGCTGGAAAGGAACTCGAAGATGAATATAAGAGGAATGTGAGAGATTCTAAACGGGCCTCTAATATGAAATTTTGTGAAGATATTGTGAGGGTGCTAGAAACTGCAAAGCCCTACGAAGTCCCTCTATAAGGACCGTACTTAAGGAAGACGCAATTAAAATACCTTTACGAAGTCGAACTTGGATTTACTGTTCTGATGAAAACCCCCTTTGAGAATAAGGCTATCCATCAGGAACCTTCAAATAACTTGCTCATGTCTCTGCGAGGAGTGAAAGCAGGGAGGAGTAGTTGGAACTTAGCAAGGCGCCGGGCTTCTTCAATACATTCAAATTACTAGGCTTCGATGGTAATTTTTCCTGTTATGATCAACGTGAAATTCAACAAGTTAATGCTGTGTCTGAGGATGATCGTAACATCAAGTCTAGCACTAGCATACACACGTTGGCAGATAATCAGAGTTACCTTTATTCCAAAACCCAGAAAAAGTGACTACTCTGCGCCTCAAAGCTTCCATCCTATCAGTCTTAATTCATTTTCGCTGAAGGTACTGGAAAAGCTTGTAGAACAATACATAACACGTAGGAGACTCAGGAGGAGTTCTCTCTGCATTACACAACACGCATATCAACGGGAAAAATGCTATGAAACAGCTCTTCATTCCCTGTTGGAGAGAATTAAGAAATTTGATGAACGGGAAAGCATATGCGCTAGGGGTGTTAATTGATATTGAGGGAGGTTTCGATCGTGTACTGTACCAACTCCTTGTGTGAAGCAGCATGAGCTGATGAGGTTGAACCAGAGATTGTGAACTTGGATCAGCAACAGGCTCGATCACAGACTGCTCTCCGTGGTGGTGACAAGGACTTTCAGTTAATCCGCACAAAAATAATGTGGTTCTCTTCACGAGGAAAAGGAAAACTGATGGTCTAACTCTACCTCGACTAGATGGTGTCACTATCCAACTGTGATTATAAGCCAAATGCCTTGGGGTCACCTTAGATAGAAAGCTTCTAGGAAGGAGCATATTCTTGCGAAGATGAAGCAGGCCAGCAGACTGTTTGGACAATGTAGAAATACTTTTGGAAAATTGTGAGGCTTGATGTCCAAGCAGACCTTATCCCTGTATACGTCGATTATCAGGCCACTGATTTGCTATGTATCTGAAGTCTGGTGGCATAAAGTATAGGAGACCGTTCTTGGGTTTCGTCTTGCTTGACTAGGCTGCATAGAATGATGTGTCTGGGAATCACTAGGGCGTTTAGCACAACACCAGATAAAGCCTAAGATTTGCGGTAGCATGATACACAGGAGGATCTTCAGAAGGTCATAACGGCATCTTCAAACTGTTGACGTAATATGCCCCTGGGACAGTTATGCAAACCGACAAGATGACAGCTGTTCCGAATTTTTATAGAATGGTTCATGTCAGAATCCCAGACAGGACTGAGCGGTCACATTCGGAGTTGCTATTCAGTGAGGTAGACATGATTTTTTACATGGATGGCGCTAGGATCAAAGAGAAAAGTGGGGTAGGATGGTTCTCAAATCAAGATATACAGAAATTAATACCACTAGAAATGCTGACTTTTGTGTTTTAGGCAAAAGTGTTTACTATACTAGACGTAGTGTCATGTATCAAGGACAATAGATGGAAACGGAGGTAAAAGTGAAAGCCAGGCGGTACTGCTTGCCCTCTCCAGATTGAAAGTAACGTCGAAATTGTCCATAAATGCTTGAATGAACTAAATTCTGTTGGAAGACACAATTTGCTCAAGGGTTCCAGGGTATAGAAGGGTACGAGGGCACTAAAAAATCTGACGCTTTAGTGAAGAGGGCTCTGAGACCTTGTCCTACACCCCGGAACTTTGTATCGGAGCCCCCATCATTCACAAGATAAACTGCTGGCTGAATACTCAGTCGGCGGGGTCTTGGTGGGGATGTGACGGTTGTAGACTTAGTAAATCCTTTTCCTTTTCTACTTAAATTAAGTAGAAAAGAGTGTAGAAACCTGCTTGGACTGATTACAGGCCAAATTATCTTCATGCTCATCTGCCAAGAATAGGTATTGCTGAAGACCCCATCTGCCAGCGGTGCTTAGAACAGGATGAGACAACAATACACTATGTATGTGAATTCTCGGCCCCTGCCTATGCCAGGCTGCAGATATTTGGTGTCACAGCAATAAGCTGGAATATGCTCACGGATGAAAATCTATAGCATCTACTTCCTTACTATAAAATAACGAGTAGGATCTGAAAGATGGTGTTGTCGAGTGCTTTCCATATTTTCTATTTGTTCAAAGAATGTACAATTGGTCATCAATTGATGTCAACAAAGAAATTGTTTGGTAGGCGAACTCTTCTTCCTAATCAATTTTTTTTGTATAGTATGTATTTTTGCAGCGTATGCCTTGAACTTTTTTGGGCACAATTGTAACTATTGTGCCAGGATGGCACATTTTGTTGTTTGGATTGCCAGACTTATAAGTGGTAACTGATAAATTTGACTTGCATATTTTTTTTAATAGTGTCAAGGATATTTGCCTTTAAAAGGAATCTAACAATAATTTTCTCCAACTTCTTGAATTTCAAATCACTTTTTTGGATGTCATGGATTACAATTTAAAAATAAATTGTGTTTCAACAATCTTCAAAGTAAATTATCTTTATGGTTTGTCTTTTCTGGGAATCTTCCTAATAATATTACAAAAATAAATAACGTGTACACTAATCAATTAATTATTGCGAACCATTATCGTAAATCTTGGCAGACACTCGATTAATTTCGAGGAAAACAGCAGTCGATAACAAGTCATGTGTGCCAGCTTATCTTATAAACTCATGTTAAACTACACCAAAAAGATAAGGTCCCAGCCCATATAGTATAAAGCCCACAAGCAAACAATACAATTCCATTACTTCCTTTCCTACTTTGATCATTTATTTATCTTTATTTCACTGTTTTATCAGAAAATCCACGTTATCTTCAATTTAATTTCTCGATACATGCTTTCTCTGTGCGTTCTCTCCCGAGGAAAATATTTGCCCGGAAAAGTTCATAAATAAGTTTTTCACTAGCGAAACAATTGACTCCTACTGGGAAAAGAACGCTTCCGGTTTTTACACACATGCTAGGACAGTTTGGCTCTTTTACAGTTTGCTATCACATACGAATATATTCTTTGGTTGGCCTAGAACGCCTTGTTTCCGTTAATTAACTCCAACTTTATCGTTAACGACAGATCGCTTTCAAGGATGTACGAGCCAGTTGCAAAGGATAGGCTTTTAACTTTGACGAAGAAGCGGTTGTGGTTGTTTGGGGAAGCCAGAAAAATATCTTTTGCAAAGTAGCATGCAACCAACGTCATAGATGATATCATAATTGGGGAGGTCTCGCATCAAAGATGACATGTCCTTCCGCCACTGCCATTCAAACGATATTGCAAGTGATGCAAAAATTGTGACGAACTAATTAATGTCAGGGTAGCGAAAGACGTTACGAGTAGTTAGTTCCATCTTTGTAGCGAAAATGAAGATTGAAAGATACATAGTTCTTGAAGATATTGATGTGCTTGAGTTGTATACTCGTATAAGGTTGTGTAATCTTGTATTATATTTCCTACGCGCTCTATAGGTGAAGCATCGCAATTGCGAAGGAGTTCAACATGCCTCCGGACAATAGATAAATTAGCTATTTGTTTTCATTCTCACTATCATCAGCTGCATCATCACCGTCTTCACAACACAGCACAGTGACATCGATACCACGCTTGCATAATCGCAGTAAGCGAAGAGGCCTTCGACGAGCCAAGAAAGATTCGTAAATGTTGACAATGGGTGGGTGTTACAAGAAACGGCGATGGAAGAAAAAGGAAATCGCGACCTCTTCATTTTCAGTTGGAATTTGATGAACAGCAAAAAATGAATAGAAACATTAGTGTCACACTTGATCATTGTTCGTTTTCTCAATTCACCACTTTGGCGCGTCATCTGCATGACTTGTTGGTATTTCGCGTATTATTTACTTCTTCTCTCACCTTTGTCATTCGCATGAAAAGCACCATATCCTCTCATTGTCTACCCGAATCCATTAATCTAAATTTTCTTTTCTTTCTCTCATCATATTGCTTTTAATGGCAGCTCTATTATGATTTGTACAGACGATGCGTATTTTATTGCCGTTCATCCACTCCAAGCATTAACAAATGGCCTAACAATGAGCAATTGGTTGTTTTGCATTTCGCATTAAAAAGAAGTTCATGAATGGAATATTAACCATTATTATCCGTTTCTTGGATGTTACTATTCTCGTAAAAGTGAAGCTACAAAATAAAACGTGAATGACGGGATGCAGACAAAGCCAAAGCCTGGAGCATGTTTTTAATTTCTCTGTAAAAACATCGAGCGTTCGTCTTCCGCATCCTTTTGTCCAATGTGGATTTGGACTGTAATGAAGTCGATATAATATGTAAATTGCATAATTATCAAAGCAAACATTCAGCAAATACGACAAATGTGCGCAGTTCCGCTGCAATTAAGACTGGAATTGGTTTTTTCATCATCAATTATGCTTGCATGAATTAAACTGGAGTATTTACGCCACTCACGACATAACACTCATTTTGAAGAAATTACTTGAAAATGACGTTGATGACCCTCGACAGATGCTGTCATGGGTATTATGTAGTGTTTATGATTGCTGGCCATACGCCTTTTGCAGTGAAATGATCTCGGAGAATCATAATTGCCACCTAATGGCTCGCTGTTTTCTCTTTCTCACTTGCTCGTATTGTGAACAATTGCAGCTGCTATGCAGACAAGATGTTTTTGGTAAATTTCACTAATTACTCGTAATAAGCATGAAAAATGAAAAACATCTTTGAATTTATAATGAGTGAAAGTGGGATTTATACTGAGTATTGTTAAGTTTTAATCATCTAAGAATTCGGAGTGAAGAAAGTAAATTGTGGAAATTGAAAACGAAAATTTTTATGTAACCAAAATAGTTTGTTTTTTGTTGTTTGTCATGATTTTCTTTTGTTTAATTGTCGTGACAAATTCAAAGGCGCAGTTTGCGGAGCAGCTAGCAAGAAACATGTTTGCATACACATAAATAAGAGGAACAGGCACGATACAATGTATTCGATTATTCTCTTTGCATGAATAATTTATGTAGTGAATTTGAGTTAAATAAAAAAAAATGAGAATTTGAAAAAGAACATTTAAAAATAAGTTGGGTAAGCCAGAAAATACTCCTACAATAGTCCACTGAAAATAGACATTTAACTTAACTAAAATTCGCATAGAACCGAACTCCCAAGCCTATTTGAGAAAAGAGGGAACCCCTTCTTTCCCCAACCCACAGCTTCCATGATTCCCCATCCACAACCCCAATGTTCTCGGGGTCACACATTGGGTTTATTTGTTTCAAATTGTTCGACTTTGGATTTTTTATTGTGAGCTTTCCCACACACTTGAATAAATTTTTGTACCAATTTTGGTGCAAATCGGAGCTTTACTTTGGTCAGAGCAGAAATCACGGGTTTTCATTCAAAACTTCCTGTATTTTGTTTTCGCTTAACCAATTTGAATGATTAACAAAACTAGTCGAAATATTTCTGAAAATTTGGCGAAAATCCAAGCAAAACTGCGACCTCCAGCCACGAATTTCGGCACATCCTATGTACACACACCCAAACACACACACACACACATATATATATATATATATATATATATATATATATATATATATATATATATATATATATATATATATATATATATACGTGGGTCATTCAACAAGTACTTAGCCTACCGCTCAATGACGTTGCTATTGCAAAAGAGTTTTACCATCGTGCAGTACATTCTTTTAGTAGCCTACTGTCAAAGTTTCAGTCAATTCCCTTCATTAGTTTTGTTGAATGTGCTGCACGATGGTCATTGGGCGGTGAGGCTTGTTGAATGACCCACGTATATTATGTCTATATGTATTTATATATGTAAACATAAAGTTAACTCCACAATCAATCTCAAGACATTTACTTAAAAAGATCCTTCTTAACCATACCACTCGTTCACGTTTATTCGATACCAATCGCCTTCGCTTTCAGTTAACTATGGCACATAATTTTCATGAAAGTTTCATGAAGATTATACCCTGTAGTTCAATGAAAACTCGACTTTGAATTGTCATGTTCATCTTTAAAACTATGATCAGTAATAGAAAGAAAAGTATATTTTTTCAGGTTGCGATTCTCGCCAGTCTTTAGTACGGAAACCACTGATTTTAGATTTCTGGGCATACAGTCTGTTAAGTAAGAGCATGTCCAGCATAATTTTGAAATAGTTTATTGATCAACAATTTTAGACTTCTACATACATTAAATACATTCTGAAGTGACGCGTTTTCAGTTGAATAGTGAGTCCAATCACCACCAGCATCAATTATTGCTTGGCATCTCCGAGGCATACTTTCCACTAAATTTTCGGAATGAGTCGAATTTGTCGGGAGAGCTGCTTCAAAGTGTAAACACGTTTTCCACGGAGCTTCTGCTTGATGTAGGCCCAGCCGTTTTCGATAGGATTTGCATCAGGCGATTGCGAAAGCCAATCAAGTTTCACAATGCAATTTTTCCGTTTCCACTGGCCACGTGACGCTCAGACAAGAGTGGTTTTTTAACGGTACTCCGCCATTTCACATTGTTTGCGCACAGATGTTTCCGAATGGCACCGAGTCATAACATGATACCTTTTTGCTTCAATTTCGCTTATCCTTGACGTAAAGACAAGCCAGGATTGCGCGAAAACAAAGCCACGATTCGCTTTTCCTACCGAACCACGATTTGGAAGGTCATCGATGGTTTTCGATTCTTTAAATCGTTCAACCCACTTCTTGACAAACGATACCGATTTTTTAATGTATTTAGCCGCCACAACATAGTTCATTTTTGGTCCTTTAGGGTATGTGCAAAGGACACGGCCTCGAAGCGCTTTGCGTAAATGGCGCTCATCGCGATTTTAGTGTTTTCCCGACGGAAGATTGACTTCGACTGAAATTTTCTTTTCAAAGCGCCAAAGACAGAGGTTCTCTCTACCGATCAAAAAAAAAATTGAAGTCGATACACTTACCGATCGCAAGCTATGCTGGACACACTCTTACTTAACAGACTGTATAATGTATAATATAAACTCGAAAGTAACGAATCAACTCTATAATTTGCAATCACTTATCATTTCTTCGGGGAATTTTATAAATCTAATTTATAACGTTTACGTCTATGGATGTAAGAAGGATTCTTTACTAAATTCATCAGTAAGTGAAGAATGAATGCGGAAGAGAAAAGCATCCTGAAATGTTCCCTCTAAATATTGTTGAATCGTATTTATGCCACATTTAGAATTAATTTATTGGTTATTTCCGGTAGAAATGATTGACTGAAGATTGCAAATAATTAAGGATGCTGATCATTTTTAAAATCCGTACCAACTAATTGGCACTTTTCGTACGAAATATTTAAATTCAATTTCTCGATATGAATATATCATATTATGTATATTATATATAATATCTACAGAGTCCTTGAAAGGATTACAATTATATATACGATACATTTTAGATCCATATGTGGTCCTTCATTTGAGACCAAAATCCTTACACCCGTCGATCAGTTATGCTGAAAAATCGGGGTGAAAGTCAGAATTTGTTTAGTTTTAACGGTAAAAGCCCTTTACCGTTGCTTGATTTTCTTATCCTTCAAATGGGATCTAACAGGCAGAAGGACGTATTATTTGCCGAAAACAGGACTCTTCTATATATCTCCGTTTAAAAGTTAGGCGTGAACATACCCAAAAAAGTAACAACAAAAAATATACGTGATGAATTGATAACTTTCTTTCCTTTGGAAGTCGGTTAAAAAGTCTCAACATATCAGTTACAGACACCAAACTTGATTGGTAGATTAGAAGTGATGACGTCTGAAAAGTTTGGATATCAAAAAATGCTTGAAAGGTTTTGAAGGGGATCCTGCATATCGGAAGGGAACAATGTTTTTTAACAGAAGGTAGTCGTGGGAGGTGTCAAATGAAAGGTCTGGATGCAAGCTTTACAAACCTGGTATTTTAAGTGTTGCCAACTTTGGTGTGGTAAAGGGGCACAGACAATGTATGAAAAATTTGTGCTCCCTCTTTCGCAACTGAAAAACTTTGATCGAAAAAAAATTAAAAAAAAATCAGACTTGATAATAGTGTGGTTTCCAAATTGCACATTTTGTCCAATAAAATCTATCCCTTAAATTGAATGAAATCCTATACTTAAGTAGTTTTATAAAAGGTCCTTGAAATCGAATTATAATCATAGAAGTTATACCCAACGCACAGTGTTGCTACTTTATGAATCTTCCATCTAATGAGACACTAGTTTTGATTTGATGTTTTTAAAATTCTCAAATAAGGTGAATAGCATACATAAATACCTTTGACAACTCATGACGCTAATAATATTTGTATTAATCGAGCAGTTGGTCTCCACGAACTAGCGATTAATCAGCCAATGCATCCGCAAATGCATCAGCGACGCAGATGGATAGGCACCCGCAAAATGAATCCGCAACGCGTATGCGTATTCGGCCGGCATTATTATGCCACAAACAGTCGGCATAACCGAGGATCCCGCGGAGCGATGCCCGACAGAAATCCGTCATCCCTACATAATTACTTAGATGAATAAGAACTGGATAGGCTAAGCTCATATAAAACGGAGAGCATGCGACCGGTTTCTGCTCTCTTCCAAGGGATCTGTCTGTCATTTCCTGTATGTCTGCCTCTTGCCGCTCACTTTCTTGTTCCAGAAGCTCACTGGATTGGATCTGTCTGTCAAGTTGGCTGATCTAAATTGGACGCCAAAATGGCCAAATTGCAAAGTTCGTCGCGAATGTTATCCGATATTAAAACTGTGAAAAGTGTTCGCGATCTGAATTCATTCCAAATGTTTAAGCATTCTATTGTACTTAGTGATTCGAATAACTTTCACGTGCGACACTGTGAAATTAATTTACAATTTCAGACTGAAATGTGTACTGCCTTCGTGTAAAGATTATAGTTGAAAAGGATCTGTAGGTGTTTCCTTTCACAGATAAGTAGTTAATATGTTAATGTTTTGCATGTTTTCCTCATAATGCTGAAGGTTTTTCAAATAGAAACAAATTTTTATTATTGTATGAAAATTTGTTTTCATTGAGCAGCAGCCATGTTTGCTTGTGCAATTAGGCTCTCTGGTAGGTTGTAAACAAGAGCATAGCAGTATGAAAAGTGATCGAAGGGGTTGTTGCAACTACACGGTCACGTGGCTGTTCACTTCAGTATTATTTAATTACTCAATGCATAATTACGATCAGCTGGGAAGTGCTGCATGACTGATCTCTGCCACTGAATTGCCAGTTGACGTTGGCAGTGTGTGGAGTTGATTTCTGCCACTGAACTGCCACAAGACGTCGGCCGGATGGTGAAGAAAAAGTCAAAAGCACATGTGCTGATTAAGATGTCTAAGATAGCGAGTAAAAGCAAGGATACTGGAAGCAATAGCCGATTAGTGAAGCCTGGGTTTGTGAATAATACAGCCACGAAGAAAAGTGTTGTTACTCAAAAGAATGTACTCAATAAGCGAATGAAAAATACGCTCAAAGTTCCAAAGGCTTCAGTAGTGTCTGGTTCTAAAGATCTACAGGAAAATACAAGTACATACGCAACAATACTTGAACGGCAAGGAACATTTGTGAAGGAACCTTCGACTCCGGAACTTACAGTAGTTACATAACCTCCTCCGTTCTCGAGTAAACCTTCCAAGCCACCAACCAAAACCGCTAGTTCTAAACGCACTAACCAGGCAACTAAATCACCTGCCAAAACAGGTGTCATCGCTTCAAACCCAAGAAATGTAACTAGTAGTGCAACTGATTTAAATAAACGCAAATTGTCACTATTTGGCGTGAGATAGTCCCCTAGTGTGCCGACAGTTCCACAAAGGCCAAATAACGCTTCGATTCGATCACTGATAGTTGCAACACCAATGCCGAATACGAATCCTCCATCAAGAAGCAATTCAAATTTAATAACAAACCCAGTGACTAGTCGGATTGTAGGGATTTGGGTCAATAAACAGCCAAGCATTGTGTCAAGTGCTTTACGGACATTGAAACCAATCAAACTTCACATTATATCATCACTTTGACGAAAGTGTTTCAATATCGAGTGCTTCACATCGAACTAGAAGTGAGTGATTGCTGTTTTTAGTACACTTCAGGTCTCATGTCGTAGCAGATTTTAAGATGAGATTTGATTTATTCTAAAAGTTTTAAGTTCGGGTTTCGTCGCAAAGCTTTATCATGTTTTCCTTGTATAGTAGCGACTTAAACAAACATTTGGTTGATCGCACAGTACATTTTAATGTATCTTGTTCAAGAAGAAAACTACAGAAGAATTTGGTACAAATTTTGTGGATTGTGAGAATTTTTTTAATTAGATAAATATCCGTTCAGGACTGCAGCGATGGTCTACTATCTCAGCGGAAGAGGATGTTGAGATCCGCCGAGATTGGTCTTGTCTGGGGACGCGTGAATGCGCTGGCAGGCTAGCGTTAGGGTGCCGTGGTGCGTGTTCTTTCCCCCAGGCACAAGGGCCCAGTACACAAAATTTCGCATTCACGAATTATGGGGTCAAAGAAATGTCGACCGCAGTCGAAAAGGAGGTAACCAACTAAGGGTCAAAGAGTATTGCTTACTCGAAAGGCAAACTGGGCCTGGGGAAAACAGACGGACTTAAGATGATTTCGTCGTTACTGACGAGACTAATGGCCCACAAACAAGAGTGGGGCATTCAGGTGGTAGCGGTGCCCCCTCGCACCCTCCCAAACGGATCATGATCCAAACGTAGACGTGACCATGTATTTCTCGTTTGAGTGAAAAACTCATACAAAGCTACTTTGTATGACCTTTTCCCTCAAATGGGAAATACAAACGTAGCCGATTTATGCCATAGCGTTATGCAATGAAATCACATAACCCTATGTCATAAATGTGCACGCGAGCGGAAGGCGACTCTACCCGGAAAGAGCCCTTGTTAACAAAAAAAAGAAAAGAGCGCGCCCGATGGCTAGCCCGTTCTAGATGAGGAGCCTGCCATCGATGCGGGCCCTATACCCGGTCAGGTAGAACGAAATGGAAAGACCGAGTTTCTGTCAACATTAATTCCACATTGTTTTATTATCTTTCAATTCAAAATAGACTTCGTTATACATATCTAATCCAAATTTAATATTAATAAAAAAAGAAACTAGAATGTTTAGATAAAGAAAAAAAGTACAGAGCAATTAAACAGCTTTCTACCTAAGGTCAATATAATATGACAAAACTTCACATGTGCACAGATCAAGTTTGGTCACGCATCAAGACCCAAAACATATAGTTACAATACATATTACGAAAGGCAATTGTCTTAAACCAAATTTCGATTAATTCACTTCAAGTCAAAACGTTAGTCCTATTAAGATGGCTTGCAGCTTTATCAAATCAATATTATTGAAGGTATTGAGGCCTGCGAATTTTCCTGAGACTCTGATATCGCCGTCAGAATAACGGATACGCGAAATTTTTCCCTGCCCATTAAAATGAGGTTCTTCACTTTATTTTCTCTTACTACTCCTACTGCATACAAATTGTGCATTTTAAGAAATTGATCTGCGTGTTTTTTTTTGTATACAAGTCCACATATGATTTATAAAATAAAGCAGAAATCACGAAAATAAGGGATATACTCAAAATGAGAAGAGTTTAAACCGAACCTTAATCATGTCGGGCGCCGCACTGATTAAAATTGGGGATTTCTGCGACGGTTGATTTGAAAATGTCATATAATAATTTAAAAATGTTAGCCAAAAACCTTGGATTTTATAATGTTTCCCATCTACTTGTGATATGTTACCGCCCGGTTACAGTTGTCCCGTTGACCACGGAGCCTGATGTGGAAATAAGCGCCTAATTCGTCTAAGTCCTGGGAATGGTGCGTTTGAATTGACTGCGCCTGATATTGAAAGCTTACCTTACTGGTAATTGTTCAATGCACAAAAGTCTACGGGTCGAAATTGATTAGCGATAGCTTGGGAATGCACGAAGCAGACGTGGAGCAAAGTACGGGGATAACGTTTTTCTTCTCCACCCAATTGCGAACTTTCATGGGCGAATCCTAATAAGAATGGGGCACGGTGGTTCTCGTTGTTGGCTCCCATTTCACGGTGAAAATACCGAAATCAGTACGAACTGATTAACAAGAAACGACCGCAACTGCTGAAGAAACGAAAAACATTAGTGCAAAATGGGAGCCCGCACATAAGGTTTGGTGAAATTTCGGAACCTTTCACACACTTTTCGCACGATTGTTGCAAGCTCGAAAGTGAATACTTGCCTCGTCAACGATTTACTATTACGACGACGACAATGAAGATGGATAATGACGAGGAAGGCGACCCTGTTCGCACATTTTCAAGTGTTCGCGGGTTTAGCTCTCAATTGCACCTTCCATTTTCATACTTTTTCCTATTCCCAGTTGCTCTCAAAAACTCGCGTTGTGAGTTCGATACTAAACAAGTTTTTCTTCGTGATTCCTTATTGATTTCGCCCCGTGGCAGAACAAGATTTGCTTACAAAGTTTAATTGCTGCTGCAGATTTGTTGACTGTTCAAAATTCGAACCACGACTAGCGGAGTTTTACAATATCTTCCTATCAAGCGCGAGCACTCTCGACGGCAATGGCGGCTCCGGGCAGCCACTCACGTCCTAGCAAACCCCACACAAACTATTTTCACCACGGCGAATTGCATAAAATGTATTCGTACAATTAATCGTCGGCAAAAACTATAGTGATCACTTGTTACTGAGTTGTTTCAGCAAACACAGCACGTACAAACGACAATACGTTTTGCTCAAATGTAATCCGTCACCAAAAACCGCGAACGGCGTACTCGTCATGCTTTCATTATTCTCACCGCCAGAATCTTAATGTTCAGAACTCTATCTTGTATCCGAATATTAGAGATCATACACAATACGCGAAATCAAAACATCGGTCGGAGCCAATGAGTCCCATCCTTCTCAAATTCGCTAATGGGAAACTAAGTACGGGCAGGCGAGCATAAAACTCCTAACGTGTTTTTCTTTTTACGTTTTGGGAAATTGCTGTTCGACTCGTAGAGCGTTATTCATACCTGAGATTTTTTCTCGTTGCATGCACAATTCGTTCCAAATCCAAATCGATGGAGGGAGAAGTCAATCTGTGACCGTGAACTAGATACGAGCTGTTGCTGAAAAATCCAGGTCAAATACATGTTGGGAATATAATTCACTCAATTACTCAGTGACCCGTCCCATTCCCATCATGCCAAAATATACCCATGAGCAATACTGTTCAAGATCCCTCTTAGCTCTGGATTGAAAGCCATCCATACATAAGTTTGTGTGCGTCGGAACGAGACGTCGAATGCAATTATTTATTGTAGGCCAAGTGGAGACAGCATCAATTTGTTTGGTGGGACAATTCAAGGTTCTCCTTCTCGCAGCAGTTTAACGATAAATTTATTTTCCACGATCACACTGGACAACTTCGAGAAAGCAAATATTTTAAAACAAAAAAAACAAAAACGCGACGGATATGCCCATCCACTACTAAAACTGAGAACGACTACTATAACTGAATCACGCTCTCATGATTGGGAGGTGGACGACGACTCTTGGAACTTGAATTCCTTGTTGCCTTCTGAGCCCCGATCGCGATTTCCAACAACTTGAGGTGGTTAGGTTTTAGAGTAACCGCGGAGTTTTGCACGACTCCTCACTCCTTGATCCGGCGTCGATTTTTCGATCGGGTCACGTACCGCGGACTGTATGGTGGGTAGTCGCAGATTTGCGTATTGGGCGACGATATTAAATTAAACACACACAACACAATCATGGGATACCCTGCGCTGGCTTTTCACGTTTTCCGAGCAAGGGAAATGTGAAAGGGCGGTCCGGTTTCGAGCTGGGACGGTTCTCGTTAAGTTGGAGACAACCTCTAGCTCGAATAATGCAAAACCGGGGTTTTCGATCTTTCCGACGAAACTCCCGTCACGAATCCGTCATTCTCTGGGTGATATTTATTTTTTTATTCAAGCGCCCGCACCCCAAATGATCGAATTGGGACACCAAAACTAATTTTCATATACTTTAATGAAAGACCCGACTAGACAAGCGCTATAAAACCCGTGAGAAATGATTGCTCACAACCCGTTCGCCGTGTTTGCCGTTACGCAATCTTCCGTGGACTCTCCGATCCATCCAGGTCTTTTCTTTATTTTTCCCTGTCGCAGCGGTACCTGCAACATAGCTGCTCCCTCAGCCGAGTTAAATTGCATTCAACAATGGAATACACGGACGCGATGTACTAAATCAGTGTTCCCAAGTCCGAAATTTTAATTTGCGGATTTACAATTTTTCAAAGAATTAACTGAAGTAAAGAAAAATGAAAAAGATTGCAAATAGTAATAAAAGTTAAATCTCATGAAGAATACAATTAAATGGAAACGTTTAAATTTGATATAAAGGAAAATTAATATAAAATTACGTTTAATAATAAGAAAAAAATATTTTATAAATTACAACTATGAATGGAAGTGATGAAAAATTTTTCTATATCTGCAAATAAAATTTCGGATAAGGGTAAGGAATGTTTTCGAGCAGTTTGCTTGTGTGACTGCTCCATTACGACAAAATACAGTAAAAGTATCAATCACAGATTTAGTTATCATATGTAGAGAAATGTCGCAGTTAGCTTTCGGGAAACCTTTAATAGCGAAGAGTTAACTCACCTAGTCTACATTGTATAAATGTAGCACCAATGTTAGTTATACGGTTAATAATATTTATTGAATATATAATGTATATTTTAGGAAAAAGGGAGAAAAGATGACTGAAAAATAATATATTTAATTAGAACGGTCTATAAGCCACGACTCCAATTCTATGATTGTCTTTGCAATTTTCGATAGCTGAAATTGTATGAGATTTCCCCAATTCAAATATGCTAAATATTTTTTCCTCCTTGGTAATTCTATCAAATTGATTCAGTTGTTGTTGAAATAACCGCCCGATGTGCGTTTTTGCTTGTAGATTGTAATATTAAAAATAGGGAAAAGAAGAATTAAACTCACGGCCCATTAAATGTAAAATTGAAGAATATTTTCTAATTCAGAGCAATTAAGTGGAATAGAAAATGAAAGAACAAAAGATTTTATCTATAAGACGAATGAAAAATATGAATTGTTAAATGCTAAGCCTCGGTCTTCTCATTTCGGATATTTCGACCGGGTATGCGACCCGCCACACGGTGGCTGGACCTCCTCTTCTAAGCTATCCATCGGGCTGTAGCTCCTACCATTTTCTTTTAAATTCCAGGGGCTCTTGCCTGGGTAGACTGGTCTGCGGCATAAGTTTTCTATTTATATTAAATTTTTATATGATTCTATCATATAAACTTTTAATATAAATCTAAAACATATGGCCACGTCTACAATGGATCTTCATAGGGAAGGGGGGTCGAGGAGGGCACCGCTTCATACTGGATGCCCCACTCTCAGTTGGGGATCTTAAGTGTTCGGAGTAAGGATGAAATCATCTCGCGCGCGTTAATCGAACATCGGCATCGATGTCAATAGTTCATCCCTTCTGTAGTTACGTCAGCCTCGACACCGTTGAACCGGTATTTTTTTATCGAACAATTAGTGAAACCGAAACTTTTTTGTAGCGGGACCTTGCGCTGGGGAAAAAGAACCCGCCCCACGACACCGCGACGCTAATCTGCAAGCGCATCACGCGTACTCAGACGGTGAGCAGTAATATTTTCGCTCGCTGAGGCAGCAGACCGTCGCTGCAGTCTTTTGCGGACATTCCCATCTGTTTTTAATATGGCAATGTTTATTTGAAAATGTTTAAGTTGGCAACAATACAAATATTATATGTTGTTCAAATGTCTATGTTGGTATAAGTTTTTCTTTGTATCACTTCCGTTCTACTCTTCTAAAAATCAACACATTGTATCAGTGAATTAAATAAAAGACTAGTGTGTTCATCACAAAAGTGCTTTCCTTTTATTTCAAACATCAGGTTATGGGCCCAGGCACATATAACAGCTTGATGTAGATTGATGTTATTTACGGCGGCAGCAAAATTGGCGAGAAGGAAAAAGTGAGGTTAATTCACTACAGTTTGCGGCATCGTGATCAGGCTGGGGCACTGTGTAACATCGTCGATGATGGAAGGAAATAACAATAACGTCAATGTGATCAAGTTAGAAGGTGCCAGAAATTGGAATATATCGAAATTCCAAACAACAGTACAGTTGAGGGGCCATGGATGGTTAAACATTGTGGAGGGAAAACAAGTGAAGCCCGAAGTGGCCAGTGAGATATCTGCATGGGAATCTAAAGATACCAAAGCGCAGACGTTATTGGTATCGCGAATGTCGGAAGAGGCAATGTTGCATATTATTACATGTACGAGTTCTGCCGAGATGTAGCGAAAACTCCACAGTGTATATGAACAGAAAACAGGCCAGTGTGCACATTATACAACAGAGATTTTTCCAATACAAGTTCGAAAGAGGTATCGACATGTCTGTTTTCTTATCTAAGATACAAGAACTACAAAACCAATTGAAACAAATGGGTGAAGAAATCTCAAATAAATTTGTAATCACGAAAGTGCTAATGTCGTTACCAGACGATTGTAAACATTTTATTTCGGCTTGGGAGTCGGCGCCTGATGACAAACAAACGTTTGATAATCTAGTGGCAAAACTACTGATTGAAGAAGTGCGAATAAGAGAGAAGAACGAAGGAGCACAGCAAGCAACACCTTCTGCATTCTTTGTGAAAAATAAAGGACCATCAAAAGTTTTCAAATGTGGTAAGTGGACAGTATCAAACCGAGAGTAAAAGTAACAATAAAACTTACAGTGAAGGGAACGTGAGTAATAATAATAACTGTTTCTATTGTGGCAAGTTCGGACATTTTAAAGCTCAGTGTCGTTTTCGAAAACAAAAAATTTTAAGAAGTGAAAATAAAACGAATAGTAACGCGTTCGTGGTATGTAATCTGTCGCATCAACTGCAAAAACCTAAGTGGCTAGTCGATTCTGGCGCTACTGAACATATGTGTCGAGACCGTGCATTGTTTACATAATTCTCAAATACTTCGCCAAAACCGGTAATCATCGGTAATGGGGCAGTGATAAAGGCGATTGGTTATGAACAGATGGCAGTTCAAGTATCGAACGGAAAGGAGTGGATTGACACAGTTATAGACAGAGTGTTGTATGTTCCTGAGTTAAAAACGAATCTGTTTTCGGTCAATCGCGCCACAGATAAAGGTTATGTCATAGTGACAGATGACAGCTCATGCAAATTCTTCAAGGCAAATAAAATTTGCACGGTTGCGGCAAGAATTGGAAATTCGTTTTATTTGGATTTACGCTATAATACTAGTCATAATTGTGAAATTGCGACTGCAGAACCAGCGTCGAACGATTGAAACGAGTGGCACATTAGATTGGCGCACCAAAACTTCACCTACGTCAAAGATACTTTGCGGAAAAACAACATTGAGGTTAAACAAACATTCAACACGGTGTGTAAGAGTTGCTTGATTGGGAAAATACACAGATTGCCATTCAATAGAAGCGAATACAAGAGTACCAAGACAAGTGAATTAATTCATGCTGATACATGCGGTCCCATGGAAGAATCGTCAGTTGGTGGGTCAAGATACTTCGTTGTGCTGAAAGATGATTATTCGAATTTCAGAAGTATGTATTTTGGGGAAGGAAAAGATAGGATCAAGTATATAATTGAGGACTTTATAAATAAGGCCGAGATTAGTACTGGAAACAAGGTGAAGACATTCAGAAGTGATAATGGCCTGGAGTTTGTGAACAGGAATGTGAAGGAAATGTTTACAAGGCGTGGAACAACACACCAAACCCCAGTCCCATACACCCCAGAACAGAATGGCAAGGCTGAGCGAGAAAACAGGACATTGCTGGAAGCGGCCAGGACAATGATACATGAAAGAAATTTACCAAAGAAATTATGGGCTGAAGCCATAAATACTGCAGTGTTCGTGTTGAACAGGACTGGGAGGAGCCATGAGGATCGGGGATCTCCATTTGAGGTATGAACTGGGAAAACATATAATATCCATGAGTTAAGAGCCTTTGGTACAGACGTATACGTACACATTCCAAAAGAGAAGACTGAAGTGGGATCCGAAAGGAGAGAAGGGATTGATGGTCGGATATGAGGAAAGTGTGAAAGGTTATCGTATTCACTATCCTGAAAAGAATGTAGTGGAAACAAAAAAAGACATTGTATTCTTACAGCAAGAAGAGAAGGAAAAACATCAAGTGAAGAAAGGTGAAGAGCAAACTGTTGTGTCCTTAAATCTTGAAGAGGAGACAGTGCAAGAGAATAGTCCTTTTTCCAATTGAATTTTAAAAATATGTAATAATCTTCATTGATTTGAATTTGCTATAGTTTTTTTTTTTTAAATGTGTTTAATGATAACGTACAAATTTAGAGAGCCATTTGGGCCATTAAGTTTTTTTTATTGTTATTGTTTGGAATTTGCTTTATATTCTTTTAAAATTTATGACGATTAGTATTAAATAAAGCGCTTTTGACTTTGACTTTGATGAAATAACCACCCTTGATGACAATGAGATAGAGACAACCCACATAAGTAATATCTTAGGAGATAACTCGGAAGATGACAGTAATTACCTGCCATGCAGCGAAGAAGAACATCTATTGGACGCAATTGATTCACCCATAGAAAGGGAAAGGTGTAAGCGTGTGCGTAAACAAACTGATTTCTACAAGTGTAAAAATGTGCAGTCGGACAAAAGTGAATGTGATACCACCACATATGATGATGCCATGAGCCGAAGTAATGCCGGCAAGTGGAGTGCAGCTATTGCCAGGGAGCTTTAGACTCTGAGAGACAATAATACGGGGGAATTTTGTAAATTACCTGTAAGTGCAAAGCCCATAAGCAGCAAATGGGTTTTTAAAATAAAACAAGTTGGGTAAACAGACCTACGCTCATGTCAGAAGGGTTTTGTATTCAATTTACAAAATGCAGTCACCAGATCGAATCAAATCAAGAAACATGTCAAAGACGATTTTATTGGAGAAAATATGAAATACGAAGATCATTCTATTATTAACAAAGTTGAACGAATTTTAACTTCTGAGGTTTTTGTTATTGTTATACTCATAAATATCTCCCTTGATAATTATTTCAGATGTCCATTCGCGACAGAGGAAACACATTTTTCATGTATTTCCCCCCTGTGCCCCCACTGAAGCAAAAACTGACAGTTTAACAACAGTTTTGAACAGCTCCCATGAAAACTTTTATTTCATACTCATATCGGCTACGTTTGATGAATTTTTTTTTTCAGGGGCCACTCTCCTGTACTGTTATCATCGATTAATGGCCAATTTTTTCGAATCCTAGAATGGTTACAAAACCCTTTTGCTAGGAGCTCTCTCCCACCTCCTTGACTTGTTTCACTTATGAGCATTAATTGTAGGTACTCATCTTCGGTCATCCATTAAATTGAATCAAGTGTTCAAAGCATGCGCCTTAAACGTTGAAGTTGGGAAAAAATAATTCTAAATTATTCAATCTTCGCATTTAAAACAGCTACTGTTTTGTTTTACGATTACTGATACCACTAGCTCTCAAAGATATGCATGACAACTATCATTCCTGAAACTTTCATGCAAATCCTAGCAAAACTGTAGTGTCTGAGTCGGTAAAAAGCGCATGTTGTTCCATAGCCATATGTTACCACAGTAATAAATGCAGCGCATATTGTTCCATAGTAATACAGGAAAATTCAAACCGCTATAACTTTGCTAAATATGATTCAATCTTTATGAAACTTTCAGGATAGATCAATCTTATAAATAGACATCTACGTACTGAATTTTATTGAATTTAAGGGTACCGTTAAGATTTTATTCAAGAAAACATAAAATCGTTAAATCATACTATTACTAACAAAATTGAGTGAATTTTGACTTCTCACGTATTTGTTGTTGTTGTACTCATTAAGGCCTACATTCCTGATTTTTTTCAGATTTGTCGGATCACAGGTGTCCAATCGCGAGGGGGGGACACAAATTGTTCGTGTATTTCCCCTCCCTGTGCACCCCTCGAAGGAAATTTTGCCAAACTAAAACTTTTGAAAAGTTCTCATCAAGACCTTTCATTTGATATCCATATCGGCTACCTTTTTTTTCGGGGGGTCACTCCCCTATACGGGGAGATCCCCCTTAAATACCTTATAAATTTTTTTTTGTAGTGGAACTTTCAAGAGATATCCACTTTACACCTACACACAAAATTTGATGTTTCTAGCTTAAGTAGTTTCCGAGAAAAACTGCTGTGACACACGGACGGACGGACGGACGGACGGACAGACGGACAGACTGGTCGCGAAACTAGTAGGGTTTTGTGAAATTATTTTACAAAACCCTAAAAATATAAATAATGTCAAGGAGTACAAGTTTCTAGGGAGTTTGAACAACAAGATATAATCAACTTAAGTGACATTTATGCTCCAGCTGCTAAGCTAGCAACTTTCAGGTTGTTTGTAATAATTGCAACAAAATATAATTTACCTACAGTGACTCCCAAAAAGATCCGCACAAGTAAGAAATGTTCCTTCTTATCAATTTATGCTTCAATCCATGACACAAAAAAAAGGAAATTTTATTAATTGAACAAAACATCAGCTCAATAATTTTACTCAAAAAAATAGAAAATATACCGCAAAATAAGAAGTAAAATGAAAGATTAAAAAAGAAGCACAAAAATATGACGCCCCAAAAAGATCCGCACAACAAGGAAACTTGGGCAAACATGTGCATTTGTATGTTAAAAGAACACATTTGAGTGACCTCTTTATAGCATATCGCCTTCAGTGGTAAAGTTGTAATAGATCTGGGCAGATCATATCTAATATTGATCACAAACCGCGTGTTGTTCGTAGCTTAAAAAAACTTTGTGCTTTTTAAATTAAAATGGGCAAATACACGTCTCCAGAGAAGATCCAGTTGGTGGTTTCTAACCATATGGAAGGTAAAAATGTGGCAGAAATATGTTCGAGCCTCAACATGAAACGTAGAACTGTTTACGACATTCTCCGGAGGTATAAAGAGGAAGGCAGAATAGACTTAAAGCATAGTCCTGGTCGCCCAACGCTTCTAACGACGCTTGAAGAACGCTCTATCGTCCGGAAAATAAAAAAAAATCCAAAACTGAGTGCTCCAAAAGTTGTGAGTGAAGTGTTTGCAGAATTCAAGAAAAAAGTAGGATGTGAAACAGTTCGACGAGTTTTAAGAAATGCTCAATACAATGGACGTGTTGCACGGAAGAAACCATTCATCAGCGAAGTGAATAGAAAAAAGCGTTTAAATTTCGCTAAAGAATTTATTTTAAAGGAAGTCAATAATTGGGAGGATGTGATTTTTGCCGATGAAAGCAAATTCAATGTTTTTGGCGCGGATGGACGTGTTATGATGTGGCGCAAGCCCAATGTAGAATTGAGTCCAATTAACCTCAGGCCTACAGTGAAACACGGAGGTGGCAGTTTGATGGTTTGGGGATGCGTATCTACTCGTGGTGTTGCCGAATTAGTATTTATAGATGGTATCATGGATTCCCGTCGATATTTAGACATTTTGATGGAAAATTTGCGAAAAAGCGCTGCTAAAATGGGCATTTTGGATTCGTTCAAATATTACGAAGACAATGATCCCAAACATAAGGCACGCATTGTTCAAGAATGGCAGCTGTATAATTGTCCAAAAGTGCTTCATCCTCCTCCTCAGTCACCGGATTGTAATCCCATTGTAAATCTCTGCCATGAATTGGACCGTAGAGTTCATAGAACGCCAATTTGTTCAACAACGGAGCTCGAGAAAAGGCTTCGCGAAGAATGGGTGAAAATGGATGTGGAATACCTGCGGGAAATCATCTCCAGTATGCCAAATCGATTAAAATGTGTCATTTAACAAAACGGACATGCAACAAAATACTAGCTTACTAAAATTTTTGTTTATTTTTACAATTTAGCTCTTGTGCGGATCTTTTTGAGGGATGATATTTTCTGTTTTTTCATGGGATTTCCTTTTTTTTTTGGTATATTTAAAGTGAGAAACTATTTTTTTATGTGATGTGTAAGACTGTTATATTCTGCTCATAATAAAATGTTTAAAAAAATTTTCCCGTTTTCAATTGCCTTATAAAATGAGAAAGGAGGAAAATTTCTTACATGTGCGGATCTTTTTGAGAGTCACTGTATCTACCAGATCGATGTCACTGGGGCTTTTCTATATGGTGATATTAAAGAAAATGTATAAGTAAGTTTGCCAGAAGCAGCCTACAAAGGAAAGAATAATATTGTAAAGTTAAACAAGTCATTGTACGGGTTGAAAAGTTCACCTAAATCCTGGAATATTAAAGTTAATTCTGTATTAACTAGAGAAGGATTTATAAGGTCTAAATGTGATCCATGTTTGTATAAAAAGTATAGTGGTAAAGATAAAGCATTTGTATCAATATATGTAGATGACTTGCTAATCTTTGGAAGTAATGAAAGTGAGGTCACTAGCCTTAAAACAATATTAAACAAAAAATTCAAAATGAAAGATTTAGGGCAAATTTCAGAATTTTTAGGAATACATGTAGAGCAAAACTTTGAAAATGGTATAACCACATTATCACAAAGAAATTACCTAGAAAATGTATTAAAAAAATTTAATATGGAAAATTGCAAACCCATGTTGACAGCTTTGGATAGTAACTTTAATACTAAAATGTTTGATTTGATAAAATTAATATTCAGTACATAAATACATGCGAACAATTTCTGACAAAATGCAATGTCTAATAGAAAGGAAGTAGAGAATTAATAATGTTTCCAGTCATATGTTGATATTAATTTGGATTAATTTGTTTAAAATGCATAAACATTGAGAAGGGGTGTTATTAATATGGCAATGTTTATTTGAAAATATTTAAGTTGGCAACAATACAAATTAGAGTAGCAATGGTTTCTCTTTGAAAAATGCATTTGTACATCTTAGTGAAGAAGTTCTTGAGTATATTCATTGTTGGTGTCTGCGTATCATAGGTTGAGTAGAAAACCCTTCTGACAGGAGCATACTTCTGTCTACTCGACTTTTTTACATCATGCAATTTGTCTTAACGAATTAATTTGCGCTCAGAGTCAACCAATAGTTCAAAGTTGAGAGGTGAGTTTTTGAGCAGGATGTTTTAATTCCAAATTAATTTTCCCTATCAATTGGAGTTTATCATGCAAAGGCGAAAAACCATCTACGAATCGCATAAAAAATTGAAAATAAATATTTGCTCTGCTTTCTCCTACACTCCCCGCAATATAAAATAAATTGCAGACATAAATTCGAAGTGGCAAATAATTTCGACTTTCTCGTTATATTTTTAACGTGAAATGTCGAAGCTGCAGCAATTTTTTTCCAATATCCACCAGAAGAACAGGAGACAGGATGTTGTGACCTGAACTTGTTTCCATGTGATCTGAATTGATCAGAGTTGGGCTCGCTGATCGATATTTCGGATGTGGTTGGTCACTGCGGTGCGGTTGTCTTCGTCGCTGTCGCATTAC
Source organism: Odontomyia ornata (assembly GCA_963969285.1). Taxonomy (NCBI): domain Eukaryota; kingdom Metazoa; phylum Arthropoda; class Insecta; order Diptera; family Stratiomyidae; genus Odontomyia; species Odontomyia ornata. The sequence continues at coordinate 118,590,948 of OZ017740.1, forward strand.
CGAAACGAAAGGTGCCCCAAACAACGTTACACTTCTGAAAATCAGCTCCACATGAAGGAAGCATCATCACACAAACTCTCTAGTCATCCCGCAGCTCTGCAAGAAGCACCAAGAGAAAAGCAAGCAGCCGATTCCAAGAACCTGTTTCGGTGGCATCCATTTCTTCGCCGTCGTCTTGAGTTTGTGTTAAGAAAATACCCATGTTGTGCGATCGTATCGAAGATGACTGATCTTGCGAACAACCGGTTTGGGAAACCTGATGCCAATGAATAAGAAGTTATGGACGGAGCATGGAGGTTTCCCTCAAGAATAGTAGTTTAGTGGCATCACACACGGTCCTGGTTGTTAAATGTGGGGTTTTGTTGCTTGCTCGTGTTCTTTTGTAGGTTGAGACGTTGTTGGTGTGTCTTTCCAGCCAGCACAATTTCGTTTTCTTGACTCGTTCTTTTTTCTTGAAATGCTCGATGAATGCTGAATGGCCATTTGGCTGGTACTCGTACGGACCCAGGGGAGCTGACTGGCATGTAAAGCGACGCAGAACGTATCGAAGATACTCGAAGTTGTGCTGACTCGGGCTGTCGATTCATTAAAAAACAATTTTTACTCACAACGTGTACATTGCCCTCCCCTAACGGCGCTGCGCGATCGAGTTTCGCTAGAATTCTTGCCATACGGGCAATTACGCGACATGAATCAACAGTTTGGACTGCAATTCGCGGATTTGACGAGCCATTTAGCGAGGGGTCTGCCCAGCTCATTCAATTTGTAGTCTTGATTTCGCGAGAGATACGCTCAATTAGTTCATCAGAATGAAGGTAGTAAACGCTTTTTGAAATGGAGTTTTACGACCAGTTAATCGCTAACTCTTTCCGCCAATCGCAGGAAGAATTTCGTCCAATCGTTCATTGTTCCAAGCCATCTCAAGCTCAAAAGACAACAAACTCATCATTAGCCAAGTGCGTGCGCCGCGAAATTTTCTATTCTTTTCACCATCCATCATTCAAGCGCCTCCCGAATATGAGAACATGCAAATTTCCTGTAGAGTTCAGTAGACTCTCCTCGTTTGAATAAAAACGATTTTTTCCGCGCTAGCCAAACAAAAAGCCACGAAAAAGTAAAATTTGCCTAGCGCGCTCCTAGAATATGGTCTCGGTGTGGGACATTATCTGGTCGTTGGACTGCTGCTGGGTGCTCCGCTTAAAATGATGAATATTCACCTGTGGAATTAAAGACAACAATAAGAAACGATGACTTCCACCTGTTTCCGGCTTCGAAGCGGCCAGCACCAGCTCCAGAGCCGAATCAGCAACTTGTTGCGCCTGTTGTTGTTTTTGAGTTGTTGCGGGTTTTTGTGCATTTTAGGTCACCACCGCGTCGACGAAAAGAACTCAACGTCAATTTTGTGGGCCGCTCGCTTGGTTGGCTTCTTGTCGATGATGATTTACTGGATATGATCACTTTGGCTGGCTCTAGTTTGACTGCGGAAAAAATGGCTGAGTTATGAAAATTACCCGAACCATCTACGAAATGGTCTATTATTAGTGCAATCACTCTGCAGAACAGGTGATACATGGAAAACAAAAAATAAGCTCGCCTTCATACTCGTATGCACAAAAAAGTTCGGTAATGCGCGCAACTAGAATTACAGTTGGGTATAATGTTAAAATGTATGAAATTGCTCGTGTACCGCAAGGTTCATTCCAGAGTCAAGCAATTTGAGCTATTACTTTTCTCTGCTTGTTTGATTGCATGTTTAGACGAATTATTATCGTTGTTTATCAGACCATAGCGTACAATGTACCATGGCCCGATAATTGAAGTACGAAATTGTTGAGCCGATTCGATTGCTGGCTGAACTGATCATCTTTTGGTCTTTCTCTCGCGCGTTCGCGAATGATTAAAGAAAATCATGCATATTACACGCCTTTCAATCGCTTTTAAAGCATTTCTAACTGATTTTCTAAAGAAATCGCGATACTGCTGATGTGAAGGAGTTGTAAATGCTTTTGAATGGAATTTTTTCGCAATCAATGATACTTGGTTTTATTTGCCAATTGTTGGGTTAAATTGTGTTAGAGTGTGATTAACGTTGACTGAAAGTGAAAACATGATTAATTATATTGGCGCGCTGCTCGGAGGAAATCTGAACATGGTACGAAGTATTCACGGCGCTGGGATGAAAAACTTTCTTTTAGACTTTAGTAAAAAACAATTTTACGCTTAATTCAATCATTTTTTAGGTGACCGATGATAGTTATCAGCTTTTATTTACGGCAAAGATTTTAAAATCAATCACACACTTCATTCTGAGTTCGTATATTAAATTAATATATGGTGAAGCAATGAGCATGTTCACGCTCTCCGATAAAAATTTTTCCGTTTCATTTAATAACGGTTGTAGTGCACTTGGCATACATAGCATCGTCATGTTCGCATGAATAATCGGTGTTTTGTTTTTTTTTGTGAGAATCTTAGCCGTTTCGCGATCAAACCCGAAGCTTTTTTCATAGATGCTTAACATTATTAAGTTTTACCGAGAATGCGTTTTTATCGCCCCGCCCTATCCCTGTAGTGGATAGCTCACTGTTCAATTCGGCCTTCTTTACTTCCATTAGGGGTCTAGCTTACAAGATGCACTATCTTATCTCCATGAAGGATCACCCAGCGCCGCGACTGGAACGCATAGAATCAGCGATTGGAAATAATCCATCATGCTTTTTTGTTTTTTATTTATGTATTTTTTTATTATTAAAGAGGTGATGACTACCATTTACCCACAGAGCGTTGGGCTCCCATGCTCGCGAGCGAATGGACTACCCACTAAACGCCTCCTCTGTTAATCCGAGAACCCAGCCTGGAACTGTTTGATCCATCAATTCGGGCCAGGTCTTATTTTCTTACGCCGTGAGGCGCCTTAACGCTGGAGGACCCTCTCTACTGGGAGGTAAGAGAGGAAGAGGAATTGCCAGACAAGCGATCCCCTAGTCCCGACGTCTTCGGCAGCTGTGAGTCCCTTTTAACTTTTAGGACTGCCCGAAATAAAGGGGCCAATGATTCCATTTGTCCACTGATCTAAGTATCACCGCGACTATACTGTCCTGTAGAGGCCTCGTCGTAGCTTGTGTTTTTTTCACGCAAAAAATGTGTGGCAGGCATCGTCTTCCTGCCCTGTGCAAAACTGACAATCGGAGGACCGTGACTTACCAATATTGTGCAGGTAAGACTGAAAACAACGATGCCCCCTCCAAAGCGAAAATTTACTGGTCATACATTAGATCCTTCAAATCCTCTTCTGTCCACTGGAATAATATCGTTAGCTCTTCTCCGCAGGATATTTCCAACTTGTTTTCTCAGTTCTTCTTGTCAACTTTTATTGCTTCTTCTCATGTCTCCTATCCAGTTAATACACCTGTACTTCACTCCATTGACATTTCGTCACTTTTCACTGACTATATTGAAGTTGAATCCCACATTTAATCCAAATATTTCACCTGGTCCTGATGGTTTGCCGAATATTTTCGTTAAGTTATTAGCGTCTTCACTTCTTAACCCTCCGGCCTTTCTCTTCAACCTCAACCTAAGAAATGGTACTTTCCCTACTTGTTGGAAAAGAGCAAACGTTGTTCCTATTCTTAAAAGTGTTGATCCTTCTTCTGTGTCCAATTATCGTACTATTTCCTTAATTTCCTGTTTTCCGAAATTACTCAAGCGTCTGGTACATAACCGGCTTTCAGTTTCATGGATCCCTATCTTGTCGAAGGAACAATATGGAGGTTTCAAAGTTCGCTCTACGACCTCAAAATCACGGATTGCATTGGGAAGGCCCTGGACAATCGATTGCAGGGTGATGTCATCTTCACTGAATTCTTGAAGGCATTTGACACGGTCAACTATCAACTACTCTGTCACAAACTGACAGCTTTTGGGGTTGCTGGCCCTCTGTTATCATGGATGGATTCCTACCAGTCTTCTCGTATATGTTGTGTTAGTTACTGTGGAATTACCTCTATTCCATTCTATTCATCCCCTCGTGTTCCTTAAGGTTCCATTTTAGGTCCCCTCCTATTCCTATTGCTTATGTGGCAGTAATCGTTGCAAACGCCTGTAACAAAACCCCGGGAAACTCAATAAAAATAATAAGAATTATCCGTTTCCATGCCGGCATTATAAAAATTATTACCATGCGCGGGTGCAATAAAACGTACCCTTTCTTGCATGAGCCCAAGGGGTAATAACCATGCGCTGGTGCAATAAACGACCAAACTTCTGCCGGTCCGTGCACACAGAATAAACCCTTTGATTATAGGTTTATTACACATCTGGTCTTCAGATTTTTCCTTATTCTGTAAATATAAAAGTAGATTGTAAGAGTAGTATTGTCGCAGGCATCGTCGAAGTGAGACGACTCAATAAAATTACATTCCCACCATTCAACAATGATGACCCAGAACTCTGGTTCTCGCAAGTTCTTCTTTCGGTTACCGCCTCCAATTGCCTACTGTACGAGTATGCCGATGATTTCAAAGTATTTTGAGCTATCATATTTGTACAAAATCGTCAATATCTTCAGAAGAACCTGATTGCACTAAATGACTGCTGTTCGTCTAACTACCTCTGTCTTAATATTGCCAAATGCTATAAAATGACTTTTAATCTAAATCACTCATCGCTGGCTTTTACCTATAAGAAGGGGTTAAAGTCAAAGTGGTGTAAGTCACTTTATCATCGTTTTTAAGAAATTAGCCTAATGCAAAAGGTATTGTAGTAAATTCAGTAGACAAGTTTTTGAGATGGTATTGCGTTAGAGGTTTTACGTAGGTCCAAACTTAGTGATTAGGCTTGATTTGAATTTTTTTTGCTCAAAAGTTGTACCTCACACACTAACCAAAGTCACTTGCACCACTGTGCCTTACCAAAGCCTGTGACATACTCGTACACCACTGTATGACCTAAAACCAAAGACTTACACCACTGTGGACATCAACAAAATGATGTAAAGTTGACTTGCACTTCTCAAAAACATTTTTATTGAACATTACACAAAGTATAAGAATAATACAAACAATTTAATTTTTTATCACGAATGGATTCTTAATTTTTTTAACATGGCAAAACGGATTCAGTCTATTTCATCAGGATTTGCGGTTTCCACTATTTCCTGAGATCCAACATCTACAAGCTCCTCACCTTCTTCAATAGTGGTTCGCAGGGAAACGAAGAAATCATGTTTCACTGGTGTAATGTATCGCGGAAGATCAAGCATATCTTTCTTTTTAACTCGGTAACAGGCCTTCCCCTTGGGTACAGAACATCTTGAGAAACGTTGGCCAGAGAATGTCGGCTACCGGGCCTTGGTATCTTTATGTTTAGTTTAGAAAATGGGAAATCCTCATTCACAGTTTCTTTGTAGTAGAGAGTGTAAAGTTGGTCTTTCAAAATTCGTATCCATTGAATTGTCAACCAATTAACAGCAATGTTGTTCTCATTTTTCTTTCTTCGCGTGATACAATTTTCCAACTTTGCAACAGATTTGAAATCCTCTCGGCCTGTTTTCGTGAACATGAATGGATTGTTCCTTCGGCACTTCAGTATGATACTGTTCCAGTCGTCTGCAGTATAAATCAACTTGTTCTTGGCGTACGATTCAATTGATCCAAATTCAGAGTCGTTGGGTAGAAAAGAGTGGCCATTTACCATAAATTTGTGATCGATAATTTCTGCATTGCTTGAGGGCCCTGCATTTACTTCATGAGGACAAAGAAAACTTAATATTACGGCTTTGGCCCGTACATGCGTCACTGTACAACACTATGTGCTTAGCAGATGACGCTCTTGCTGCAAGATGTTTGACAATACAGGAATCAATCTCTTGAGACCCACGAGAAGCGATCGTTTCATCCCAGCAGAACATGAAGACTAAACCTGTTCCAAGTTCATGGCAGCCAAGGTTATAACAATACATATTCCGCTTATAGCAAGCCATGGACGTCGTCAAAACAGCAAATGGCAAAGCCCTTTCGAGGTCGAATGTCAGACCATAGAAAGATTCGTCTTCCCGTACTTTCACTGTGTCCCGATCTCTAGCCTCTCTCACCTTTTCGGCTTTTCTGAGGTGTAATTCTTTTTCAGCCTTCAGCTTTGTAGATTCGTCTTCATCTTCACACACTTCAATCTTCTTGTCAAGCACACCGCATCTGGTGCACGTATCTTTGAGAGGCCGGTGGAAATGCAAATTGAACTCATTGCTAAAGTTTCGACGGTAGATGGCTTCAGCAACAGGGATATAACCTCTTTTCGTGCACTTTTCTTTGTACAGTTCATACATTGTACGTACATTCATGTCAGGAGGAAGGTATTTCCTGTTAGGGTTCTCTGATCTACTGTAGTGCGATTGATACGATGGGAAATATGCTATGTGGTCACGCACACCATTCATGGCAGCCTCCGCTGTTTTATTTTTGGGGGGATGGCGTCCTCAGCCATCACTTCCTGGTTGTTGACCCTCTCGTACTTTTTGTATTGCCCTTGTCATTCGCCCATCCGAAACTTGAAGTGTTTGTAAGAAAAAACGCTTGCACACAGTAACGCTATTGCCTCTGAGTTGGAATCTGAAGCTGTTTGAAACAGGCTTTGCATTTCTCGTTGAATTTCGTTCGCGTCTTCCATTAGGTTTCTGTTGCACAATTAAACCACATAAAAATACGTTTTGTTCAGAAAAACTGCTCAGCTTCCAAAAGGTGTCGAAAATTTCTCGCCTCGCCACTTCAGGTACGTGCTCCACACACTTTTTTTACATTTACAATCAAAGTTCTGATACAGCTTACCAGCCACTTCTTTTCCTCTAGAGGACACGTACGGGAGCCCTGAATTTCGTGCTCGCTTTCGCTATTGAGCTTTACTTTCGTGTTTTTGTGTTTTCCGCGTTCTCGTGTGAGCATCGATTCTCAGAAGTTCCAGCAGTAGGAAATTCACTGGAATGGTTGCGCTGGCGTCCGCCGTCGACCTCTTCATCTCTTTCTGATTCTGAAACAATAAACATCTTGTTACACTTACTACCGAAATAAAAAACTGCAGGGGAAGCCTCGATTCAGCATCCAAAATTACGTGAAAAACGATTCTCAACACGACCGTTTTCAATAATCACAGAAAATTCACTAAAAACATCACTCTTCATGCATTTTTTCTCTATTTTTCCTTTCTTTTTTTCCGAACCGATTACAAAGGTGTATTATTCAGAGAATAATAGACCAAAAGGACCTAAAGCATAATCTAATGTAAGCACTTGCTAAAAAAGTTGCAACAAAATAGGTTAGTCGGTGAGTAACTGAGAGATGAGAAGGTGAATAGTACTTACCATCATCTGTTTCTGATGTGTTTTCTCCTTGTTCACGCTCCCATTCATCACTGGACTCCAGCTCATCCAACGGATCCCTTTAACTTATTTCAGAATCCATCGTTTCTTTGAGTATTCACGCATGCATACAACACTCGATGAAAACAATTACAACCACACTGGTGTAAGCCTGACTCACACCACTTCAGTTATCAACAAAACAGATGATCCATTATCAGTCTAACTTGTGCTGTCATCCTAACGACGACATGAGTGAAGCTCTGACTTACTCCACTTTTTCTATACTCGTAAACAGTTTTTTTATTTCTACATCGCATTTCTGTGCCTAAGTCAACATCTACCGACAATTGACTTTAACCCCTTCATATGTTAAATGAAGTCTCACTCGTTCCTTTGAGCTCTGCTAAAGATCTTCGTGTTACTTTTGATCCTAAGCTCAATTTTGATACACACATTCTAATCGCGACTAGTAGAGCCTCAAAAATATTGGGACTCATTGTCAGGCATACCTATAAGATTACCAATATACCCACTCCCGTCTGCTTGTTTATCTGTCTTTTCCGTCCTATCCTTGAATATTATTCTGTAGTTTGGTCTCCCCGACACTCCTACCTCATTAACTTGTTAGAGAATGTCCAGCGAAAATTTACTCGAGTCTTGTTTTACGAATTCCTTCTTACGTCTTCCTACTCGGTCGTCCCGTCGTATCCATCTAGATTAGTGTTTTCTATATCAACTCTGCCACAATCAAATTTCATCAACATTGTATGCAGACTTACGTTTTCACCAACAATCGCGTTCTTCGCGGGCAAACAATTGTTTCGTACTACCGTATGCCCGTAGAAATTTATATTTTCATTTTCCCGTTATACAAACTGTAAGAAAACATAAGCTTAAACTTGGTGCTTTTTCCAATTTATACCTTGTTTTTGAATTGAATTGGTTTTTACAACTCAATTGAATTGGTCCTTACAACTCAATTGGATTAAATATTTTACTTGTTTGTATTTTAATTTAATTTTACATGTATTTTGCTCAACTTGGTAGTTCCTATTGTTAATCTCCTTGATTTTTTTTATATTAATATAACTTTATCACTTAATTCTAATTTTCATAAATGTTTTATAACTGCTTGTTTTGTTTTATTTCACTTTGACGCAAGTAAATAGCGCGGCGCTCTCTAGCAAAGAGGGGAATAGATATCACGCCTGCAATAACTCTCGCCGCCGAATCAGAGACTCGGATATGAAGATGCAGTCCTCAGTGCTCCTCTTCTCTTGCCTGTGCCAAGCGTTTTCGGTACATCTCCTTACTGAGAGCGTCGCCTGTCCGTTCAGCAGCACTGACCCTACGGCAATCATTCAGAGGCGTCTTCTTAATGAGTTAGTAGGGGGACGTTGGCCATAAGTCGACTCAGAACCGATACGTCTGAAGCAGGCTTCTCAGTCGTTGCACTGATTTATTCAGAGAAACTCATCTTCGAATCGGTCAGCAGCCCAATGTACTTCAAAAAAATTCGAAGCTTGGACGGTCACAGCAGTCTTTTGAAGATGCTAGCCTAAGGAGCAAGAGACGCAAAACTGAGGGGTTTCGGAAATCTGATAGTCCTAATAAAACTATTTATGCAGCGCAAATACAATTTAGGGTCACCGGACAAAGGAACTCATCAAATATCCTGAAGAAGATATCGGAAAATCAGTATCGTGCGCATGAATATGTGAAAGCTGTCAAGCGTTCGAAAACAACACAGCAGCAGAAATCTCCTGAAGAAGCGCTCAAAATTTTTGTGGAAGCTAATCTAACGGTGACCAATACGAAATAGTCAGGGAAACAACTAGAAACCTTCCATGTTATTCCGTGTTACAAAAATATAAAAATATATGTTATCTCCCAAAAGAATCACTTCAAGTATCTGAAGATTGAGCAGAAGTTGAGTTGCAAGCCGTAATCGATCATACTGCAGAACGACTTTTGAAACACTTGGAGCAAGTGGTGACTACGCTGAAGTAGGAAGAACACAATACCCTTAATATGATTTGCAAATGGGGCTGTGAAGGATCGCAACAGTCACAATACAAACAAAAATTCAAAAGTTACAGTGTCTTAGACTCACACATTTTCCTCAGCTCGTTTGTGCCTTTACGTATAATGTATGACACCAGTAAGATTCTGTGGCAAAACCCAACTCCATCATCTCCGAACTACTGCCGTACATGTAGAAAATTCGTCAAACAACTTGAGGCCTACTTCAGTGACACTAGGTTCTAGAAATTATGAGGTAAAATGTAACATGCTGCTCACAATGGTGGATGGAAAAGTGTGTAATGCTGCAACAGGGACTAAATCTTCGATGCGCTGCTAAATCCGTGGCCCTACATCCAAAGAATTCAATAAGACCAGTCAAAAAAGAAACTTTGAGATTCGGGCTATCCAATTTACATGCAAGGATTCGGCTTTTTGAGACTGCTCCATACTAGTATAGCGTATAAACTTCCTGTAAAAGATTTACCTGCAAAGTCTGAATCAGACAAGTTACTAATTAAACAAAATGAAGAACGAATTGAAGACGAATTTAAAAGGAAATTGGAACTTAGGATTGACTATCCTAAAGCCGGTTTTGGCAACTCCAATGCTGGAAATACTAGCCGTAGATTCTTTGATGATACTGAATTGGTGACAGAAATAACGAAAATTGACGTAAACCTTATCAAAAGATTTAAAATCACTCTTGAATGCATATCGAGCGGTTTGAAAATCCATAAAGAGAGATCTAATGTTTATACGAAAGAAACGGCAGAACTATACCTAAAATTATATAATAGGCATTCTATGACTCCAACTTTATATAAGATTTTAATTCACGGCTCGGAAGTAGTAGAACATGCACGCTGTCAATAGGTCAGCTGTCGGAGGAAGCAGCAGAAGCAAGAAATAAACATTTTCGTCAATATCGTCAAATTTCCCAAGAAAGTTTAGCAGAATTGACTGTAATACAGATGTGATTTTGAGACTGCTATTGCCATCAAATCCCCTCATTTTAGCGGACAGAAAAATAAAAAAAATAATATTAATTTGCGAGGATGAAAATTAAAGTGCATGAAATTAAGAAAATAAGAGTATCTACTTGTGATGTATGTACATTTTTTTATATGCAATATAAATAAAATTCTGTTATTAAAAAATTATAATATAATTAAAAATAAATAAAGTTTAAGTAGATTTTATTCCTCATAGTTTTGAAGTTAGTTTTGTATATTTTAAGATATTTCTGTATATTTTAAGTTAATTCTGTACATATAGTCATTTTGAGTTATAAATTGTTTTTTATTTTAAATTTAACCATATTTAAAGGAAGTTCATTGTTTTCAACCGATTTCAAGCCATACATAATTTTGGCCGGATAGATTGGCCAAATACCTCTCTATGCGGCGACCAGATTTCCCTTCCCTTTGCTGATCACCACAAGCCACTTTCCATCTTACCGGGAAAATCCCGTCCCGAAGGCAAGCGTTAAATGTGCTGGGCAGCAAGCCAGTACAGTGTTGATAGAGAAGTTGCAGCAACTCAGCTGGAACACGATCTGGGCCTGGAGCCTTTCTTGCTTTCAATGATAGGGCTGCCTCTTCCAGTTCTGGCTATGTGAAAAAGAGGCACTCGATTGCTGTTTCACCATGGACAGAGACCAATGAATACATTTTTGGGTATCCGTTGCTCGTCCATACTGTTCACGTGGCCAGCCCATTGCAGCTTCCGCAGTCTTACAATCGCTCAGACCTCTGGCTTGTCGAAAATTCCTACAACTCATGATTTTATCGAATTCGCCATTGGTTCCCCTCTAGCTTTGCTTCTATTATTCGCCTCCAGGACCCGAGGCTCGAGGGCGTTCAATATGTTTGCGGATGCTTGGGTTAGGGTCCATATTTCGCACCCGTAGCATAACACAGGTCTTATCACAGATTTGTAGCGTGGTGCTTTGTTTTCCGGTGTATCCAGCTGATCTTCAAGATTGTCAAAACCGAAAAAAATATTTTATTTGCGAGCTGTATCTTTCGGAGTATTTCGTCTCGTTCATTGCTGGAACTCGATATTCTGGCGCTTAAATATACAAATTTGCTCACATTTTCGGTACGGTATTCGCCAAATGTGATATTTTGTATATTTGAAGTATTTTTATCTGGACTGTGTCATGAGTTGTTATTTTCGTTGATTTGTAGCCCTACTGCTGTGTTTCGCTGTCGAGTTTCAGGAAGAGTTCTTTCTTCTTTGTAGCACTACAGCCCCTCTTCTTTGTAGCACTACAGCCCCTCTCGGGCCATCGCTTAGAGATAGTTAGAGTATCTCATTTTCATGACCGTATTGATTTTTTTCGGAAGTTGGTTTGTTCAGTACCATGCTCCCGTGTGCCCGTTCAGCTATGATATGATCTGATTAAATCAATACATATCACCACTCAGTGAACACTCATATTCTGTCCGAAAAATCCCCTGAACTAAATCACGTTGCTCCCAACGAAATTTGAACTTGGGACTTTCGGCTTATGGGTTCATGCTCCAACCACTAGACCACACAGACTAAGTTGTTAATGACCGTGGCAAAATGTTGATGTCGTCCTTATAGGCTACTACTTGGCCCAACTTGTATATATTATACCTCGTGTATTGGCAGGTTGCCAAATAGAACAGCAATGGGACCACCCCGTCTCCTGCTTTAGTCGGATATTTGTGTCAAAGGCATCGGTGGGTTGGTTATTGATGCGGACTTGAGAGTTCGTCGACGTCATTGTCGTTTTGGTAAGACGGCTAATTTGGCTGCGATGCCAAAGCAAATCATTATTTGGTACAGTACGTTACGATCAATACTGTCGTATGCTTGCTTAAAGTCAACGAAAATTTGGTGCATGTCTATGTTGAACTCGCAACATTTCTAAGTACCTGCTTGAGAGTGAACAATTGGTCTATTGTCGAGTTCCTGCTCTAAGGCCATTTTGATACTCCCTGATAATACAGTTGGCATATGATCTGATTTTATTTTCTAAGATCTTTGAAAATATTTTGTACTCCGTACAAAGTAGTGATATGCTTTTATAGCTTTCGCACTGTAGCTTCTCGCCTTTTTTGTGGATAGGGAATACCGCCCTATCATGTAGTAAATTCTCGTATACGGCTACTGTCAACATTTCAGCCGAGTTGGACTCGTAGTTTGGATTTGACCGCATGAGGAAGCGGGCGTGTCCGCGAACTTGAGAAAAATGGAAAGATAGCAATATCGGTCGGTGATTCGATTCTTGTTTTTGGAATGGAAACCGCACAGCGAAATCAAAGGGCGCTAGGATGCTGTGAACGGTGATTCTGCTTCTGCGATGTCCACCGTAAAAAATTAGTTTAACGAGTTTCAACATGGTTGCACCTCGGTTTTGATGAGCCACGCCCAAGTGCCCCGAAAACGACTACTGTGGAGGATAACGTGACAAAAATCCACGAGTTCGTATTGGCAGACCGTTGATTGAATGTACGCCAGATAGCTGAGAGAATAGGCATCTCAAAAGACCGCGTTGGTCATATCCTGAATGAAATTTCGGGCATGAGAAAGCTGTCGGTGAGATGAGTGTCGCGTATTTCACTCCGGATAACAAACGCAACCGTGAGACCACTTTATAACAGTGTTTGACGCTGTTTAAGCGCAAACCAAAGGAGTTTCTGCGTCGTTTCGTGACCGTCGACAAAACATAGCTCCACTGGCACACGCCAGAGACTAAGGAGCAATCGAAACTGTGAATTTCTCCCGGTGAACTGGCTCCGAAGAAAGCGAAGACTGTGCTTTCGAGCGAACAGGTGATGTATACCGTTTTCTGGGATCCACAAGGTGTGATCTCCATCAACTACTTGGAAAAGGGCAAAACGGTCAGAGGCCTCTACTATGTCGAATTATTGGGCCGATTCGACGCCGGATTGCAGAAAAAAGGCAACATTGGCGAAGAAACAAGTGCTCTTCCACCGTAACAATGCACCGGCTTACACCTCCGCCATCGCCACGGTCAAGTTGGTCTGATTGGGCTACGAACTGCTACCCTATCCACCGCATGCTCCAGATTTGGCCCCGTGCGACTTCTTTTTGTTTCCAAACTTGAAAAAACAACTCATCGGCCAAAAATCTGAGTCGAATGAGGTCATCGCCGCCACGGAAGCCTACTTTGCAGACCTCGAGAAAACGTATTTTACAGACCGATTAAAGAAGTTGGAGTACCGCTGGGTTAAATGTATCGAGCTAAGATGAGATTTTGTTGATATATAAATCGTCGCTTATCCAAAATTTTCGTTTTTCTTTTGTTAGCTAAGTACTGATCGGACCGCCGACGTATGGGTAAGGATTCGATTGATTTTGAAAACTTGTACTTTACAATAATTTCCCTTTAATTTTTTTGTATGAATATTAGTTTTTTAAATTACATTTATATAAGAGTATGATTTGTTTAACATTATACATTTTTTAGCTACTTAGAAGGCATATATTCGCAAGAATTTTAATTTATTATATAAAAATTTATTTCGACAAGGATTTAACCACTGCGTTGAAGTAAGGCTTGATCTAAGAGTACACCCATTAATCGGGGACAATTGCATTAATTTACGAAAAAAACGAGCCTGACGTGGTGGGTGCAAAGGATTCCTCGACGCTTGATGGAGAGGGTGATAGATAATGTTTATAATATGAGCAAGAATTGCGGCTCTTCTTTATTACAAGAAACGTCTGCGCTTGATGAATATGCAGATTTCTCAAGCTCGCAGCGAAAGTGCCACCAAAAATGACTTGAGTCCCTCATTGAATAATTTTGTTCATTTTACGTCAAAATGGCATCGATCTGTAGTTAATTAGTCTCTGAAGCACTCGCTCACTAAAATTGTGTTTCCAAGTACAATTGTAATCTAGCTAGACTATGCTCTGCATGGAAAAATTTACTAAAATGTATATTATTAGGGTACTTATGAGTTGGGTGCAGCAACAATATGATAAGGGACGCGGAGCGCAATCCTGATAGCGTCCAACCCAGTTCGGTTTAGGAATCACGTTTGTTCTGCACATTTCTGTGAAATATTTCTGGTTTTCGAGAAAATAAAGTTTAAAGATTATAATTTTTCCTCAAAGAAACTTCTTTACACGAGTAGTTCTTGATTTTACAACTTGATTTGAGAGCGATGACTTCGGAAATACCATTTTAAATGAAAATTCTGTCATAAAAACTCACAATTTTTTTCTTTATTTTCTCAAGGAATTAAGCCATTTCTGCACAAATGCCCACAAGAAGAGCGCTCCCTTCACTAAGCCTGATTAAATGTCACAAAATCACGCTTCACCTCCCAAACCATATGTGTACCATGGGTTCTCTGTCGTGCACTATCTGCAAACAAATTTAGCAGGATAAGCTTTCAAAATGGATGCGGAAATGGTGTCTATTACGTATAGGATTAACAGTATATCATTACTGTTAGCGTGAGGAATTGGTTCAATGATACGGTTTGACAGGTGAAAGAAAACTGTATTCACCAATTTTTCACTTGCGACATAATTAACTTTTAAATGGGCCCCACATGTAACTAATATTTATTTTGTACGATGTACGGCCACACTGCCGTCCGCTTCGGCTTTTACTTTCAAACCCGAATCAAGGATATTATTCTGGGAAAAAAATTAATATTTTTGACCTAATCCCACCTTCCATTATTTATGAGTTAGGAAGGGTTAGTGTTGTCTCACCAGAAGTGGCCAATCGCAGGTGCATCACAATCTGCTTTTGCCATCAGATCGTCGACCGTGGTCTTAATTGATGAAACCCTTTCCTGTATCCTTCCCAAAACCAGGCTAATCCGAGGTAGAAAGCTGCTTTACTGCCACGACACCGGCTGGGGTGAGAATTACCTTGCACTTTCTCCTTCCACACTCTTCCTTCGCCGCAAGTTTTCCGCAAAAACTAAAATTGAATGTGCATTAGTTCTATATAATATGGCTACCAACGCCTTTTAATTACTTTTACGTGATTCACGCGAACGCGGCTCCACATCAAGCACAATTTCCACCTTCCAAGACAATTGCACTTTACTCTGATAGCTAGCATTGGGAAAACACCAAACACTTGATCACGGTGCAATTTGGGTGAGATTTTTCTTTGGGCAATTGTACAGGGTTTTCCAATAAGAGGTCTTATTTTGATATTAAAAGAAAAATGCCAGTTTTGAATATAAATGATCGGATGTTTATTTCATTATAAAGAGGAAGGTATGCTGTTCAAAGTGGAAAATAACACCAAGCAAATGACCACCACGACACGCTTACAGGCCCATATCCTTTTCATGAAATTTCTATAACCAAATCGCAAAGTGGCTGCCCTATGTCTTCGATAGTCTCAAGAACTCCATCTTTGGGGTCTAGAATCGACGCTGAGCTGTTGGCGTAGATCTTCTCTTTCACGTGGCCCCAAAGAAAGAAGTCGCAAGGTGTTAAATTACAAGATCTCGGTGGCCAATTGTGATCACCTCTTTGAGAGATAACACGGTCCGGAAACTTTTCCCGTAAAAGATCAATGGTTTCGTTGCTTGTGTGGCACGTAGCGCCGTCTTGTTGAAAGCAAACGTTAACCAGATCAATACCATCCAATTCCGGCCATAAAAAATCATAAATCATCTCTCGATAGCGCAATCCATTCACCGTAACTGTTGCTCCAGCCTCATTTTCGAAAAAGTAAGGTACAATGACTTCGCCGGACCATAAACCGCAGCAGTCAGTCCCACGTTGAGGATAGAGAGGCTTTTCAACAATAACTCTTGGGTTTTCTGAGCCCCAGATGCGACAATTTTGCTTGTTGACGAAGCCACCGAGGTGGAAATAGGCCTCATCACTCAAGATGATTTTTCGATGGAATTCCGGATCATTTTCATGCATTTCAAGGACCCAACCAGCAAAGACACGACGTTAGTGATGATCGACTGCCTTGAGTTCTTGTGTTAACTGAATTTTATAAGCCTTTAGACCCAAATCTTTATGCAAAATACTGCCGTTTGTGGAATGCCTAATTCCAAAGAACGACGAGGAATGGACAAATGGGGTTTCTTCAACACTTTCGGCTACAGCAGCAATATTCTCGGCTGTTCTTGAGTGTCATGCATGGGTTTTATTCTTCACATCACTAAGTTGTCCCAACAGCTCGAATTTTTCCACCAATTTCGTATTGCGGTCCGACAAGGTGCTTCACGACGACCCAAAAATGTTCGAGTTTTATGAACCGTCTCTGCCAAATTTTCACCATTTTTATAGTGAATTTTAATAATTTCAATGCATTGTTGAAGCGTGTATCATTCCATTTTTATTAATGGCTTAGTTTGTACTTGTCAAATGTCAAAAAATGACAGCTTCAAAAGCTACTTCTACCGAAATAGCGTGCTATTCAAAATAACACCTCTTATTGGCAAATCCTTTACATACGGATCAACACGAAAGTTAATTTGACAGCCAATGGATGAGGTTAGTCGACGAAAACCACAAAAAACGAAGTCGCAAAGTCCCGCGGCGGTTCCCGGTCAGAGATGTGTCACTCCAGCTATCCGGGATCAAGCCACAAATTAATACAAATATTAAAGAACATTGGGGCAAACTTATCCATTTGTTTTAAGCCTGATTCTATTTTGAAGCTGTCCGTTAGTTCGCCGTCCTCTTTGAGGTGGGACTCTGTGTTTAGCGTCGTGACTTTGATTATGTTGACTAGTGTAGTTGGGACGCCTAACGGAAGCATTACTTTATTTTGTACAGGACATTTCTGACGACGTTATCATATGCTTATTTGAAGTCTGCATGTGTACGTCCATGTTATAGTCCCAGCACACTTCGAGCACCTTCTGAACTGAGAATAGGTCTATTGTAGACCACCCACTTCGACAGCCTCCCTGATACTCTCCTATAATACTTTCATAGTACGACTTTAATTTTCTTTCTATGGTTTTGGAGAGCCTTTTATATGACGTACACAACAAAGCGATTTTCACACCATAACTTGTCTCCCTTTTTGTGTACAGAGCATAAACTTTTTCGCCAGTTCTCTGGTAGCCGCTGTTCTGAACATATTCTGCTATTAGTGAACGTAGAACGTTACTTAGATGGGGGCTCCCTTTGCTGTTATGCTATCTATTCCAGTAGCACTATTTTTTTCGGAGGTCACGTACGTGCTGCCTGTACCTCGTCTCTGGTTGGTGGTGAGACTGGGCCCTCTTGTGCTGCTTCTGGAATGTTCACAGCTTCAGTAATAGTTGGGGGCGCTGTGAATAACTTTTGGAAATATTGCAGCCATTTGTTTGATTTCAACTGGGTTACCTATAGTTGAGACTTGTGTAATTTTGCATAAATTCATTTGTGGATTGAATCCCTCGCTTAGTTATTTAATAGATGCATACGTTGGTGTGACTTCATGTTATCTGTTGGATCTTGGTGTTGGTTATTTCTTTCTTCGGCACACTTTTTATTTTGTCGCCCTAGGGCGTTATAAGAACACTACAACCCGAGTTACGGTCGCTGGATATATTCTTTGTACGCCTGGTTCATTTTTCCAACCGCTTCCTTGCATGCTTCTTCATACCAGTCATTCCTCTACAGCATAGGTTGAGTGCAAACCCTTTCTGACAGGAGCATACTTCTGTCCACCCAATTTATTTACCTCTGTACTGCTCCGTGAGTGGATGCCTCTTGAGAAGATGGGCGTATCTCAAAACCACGATTCCCGTTTCAATAAGAATTTCAATGTATCTACTCGTAGTTAAATGCCAGTTTTAATTACAAGTAGTATCTCAAAATATCAGTTTTTATGATAATAAAGTTTAAATTTTATCCACTGAACCTATCTCACAACTGCTCCGGGCTATCATTTAATAAAACCTTTCTCAAGAGTACTCTCTTGTTTACTGGCCGTACAAAAAATACTTCGGTATCCAGATTTGTTGTATGTCTTTCCCATATGTTCTGCAAAGTTCTTAGACCTCTTCGTACCTTAGTATGAATTATTAAATGAAATGTTACCTTCCCACCGACGGATGCAATAATTAATTTTAATTAACTGGCTTTCAATCTGGAAGATTTTTTTATTGGCTTCGCTAACTCATCTCTCAAGAATCCATTCTTCTTTCGTTCTCACGTAGTATAGATTTAGAAAAAGCAACAAACGAGCTTTACATTTCGCTAAAACCGAACAAGGAAAAATGCATCAACAATTTATTATTGTATGCAAAGTGCAAAAATTACAACTTGAGCTTTCCCACGCCAACAGATTTTCCTAAGTGCCTCGCCTGACCGTAATATTCGTTTAAAAGAAAATGTAAAATAGTTTTAAACCAAAAACAATGGGAAACCTACCAGCATGACGTTGTAGTGGAAAAATCCTGTAAAAAGTAGTGCAAAACTATCGTGAGGATTAAATAGGAACCTTCTCATACAGGAGCTAGCGAGGAAATGTTTCTAAGAGTATTCATAGATTTTTTATGCGTGCGTGAGAAAAACATTCTTGGAAAATGTACAACAACGTGCCAAATCGTATAAAATGTACACACCTAAAACTCGCCACGCATGTGAATTGTGTGCATGCATATCATCGTCATTATCGTCATCATCACTTCAGACTCTTGACTGGGTGAAAATTATGTAAAAATAACTAAATTTATGATGGCTGCTGGGTAATTGTTTTCATTTGTTCGCAGAAGA